>JAOBYG010665483.1:2187-14443 GCA_025403545.1 Epizoanthus stellaris | reverse complement strand
AAGGCAGTGTCCAACAAATGCAAGATATACTGCATGTGGTACATCCACACATTAAAAATCCTTGATTACTCATTCTGAAAGATACCAACCATATTTACTATTTCTAGTGACCAAACTTCTTCTTCCTCAACACTTCTCATACTCAAATTGATAAAAGTTTGTTTCTGCACCATTTTTACCTTGTACACAAACAAATTCAGTTATCTGTACTTTGAAATAGTCATAGGAACATCAAAGTTCTCTGACACATCCAGTGTGAAACTCGAGCATTTTAGTCTCACACTGTCAAGCCTTGCCACACAATTCTGACACACTTTCAAACATTCGTAGTTTCTGTTTCTCTTTTGTACAAGTAATCTAATAATGAAAAAAAACAGCAATGTGCCAACAACCTTCCCACATGCACCCCTCCTCACTTTTTTGTGTATTTCAAAGTTTTCAACTCCTCAATTTTAAGAGACAAGCAACACCAAACACTTCTACTCTTCAAGAAATGCAAAAGGAATGGTCATGTTGTGGGTTTTTAACAACTGGTTCAAAAAATATTACTAATAGTATTAAATTAGGAAATGTTTAGTTTAGTAAGATTGTTTTTTGCAGGGCAAGGCAAAATATCCCGGGGGGTACTCCCATACATTGGCTATATGGGTATGTGCCGCCCAATGGGGTATGGTTTTTGAGGCTTTTACTCTAGAATGGGGTATCATTTTTTGTGTTTTTGGCGGAAAAAATGTGAGCTACTCTAGAACAGGGTAGCGATTTTTGGAAAATTTGGTGTTTTAGGACCCCAGAAAATGGAATTTTCCCTAGAACGGGGTATCAAAATCGAGCAAAAATCTGAGAAATCAGTCTAGAATGGGGTCGGAATTTTGTGGCTCAGGCGGCACATCCCTACCCAGAACTGACTTGAGTACCCCCCTGGCAAAATATCCTTATGATACATTACAAACAAACTCAAGTTACCATTTGGTAAAGGTGCTACTCACAAGTAAGGCATCCTCTCTCAAACAGTACATTAACTAAATAGTATCCATTGCCTATAAGATGACTGGAATGTTGTAGGCATCATTTAATTGTGTCTGCATTGGTAAGGTGACAGCCTAAAGTGGAATCTGTTTTATAGAGTATCTGGGTACAACAGCATGAATGGAATGTGTAACAACTTGCAGAAAGTTGTCCACTTTAGAACAGTGTCAGTTAAGAGAGAGTGGACTGCATCTAATTGCAAGTCCATGAGAAAGCAGCTGCATTGTTAGAAATCGGGTATTAACATCACTTCATAATAAACATTTCACCACCCCATTCCCACCCTCCCCTATAGATCCACCTATTGTATGACTGAAGTATGAAACTATATGTGCTTGCCATTACTCTCCACATGATCAATCCAGCTGGGAAGAAGATATCTGTGCATCCCAGAAGTCCTTTACTCTGTAAACTGCTCACCCAAGCCAGAGTCCATGATCTTGATAGGCAGATCTTCCATGTTTGGTAACACAAACATGTTCTGTTGGATATGAAGGAAAAGAGGGTAAATTAGCAAGAGCGTTAGCATGCAGAAATGTTTTTATTTTAATGGTTGTAAAGTTTTTAATCGAATGGCAAAAAGTTGTTCTCCAATTTAACTGTTAGACTCCAAATAATTAGATCTTATTTTACATGTATAGTTTTGTCATATACTAGTAGAATATTAGTTGTACAATATTTTTATATTCTATCTATGGCCATCCCCATAAAATGTTTTGTTTCCCATCGCCCGATGACTCCAACTTGTTTTTAAAATTCAATGTAAAGAAAACATGACCAACCCATATTTTTCAAAACTTTAACTGAAAAAAAAGTTTTATTGTAAAGATGTTATAGGGCTTTATCACGCTCATTTTTATTTTTAATTTCCCCGACTGACCAACCTGACTTTGATAGACAGAGGCAATGGAGAACGAAACATTTATGGGGATGGTCTATAGATGTTAATGACGTGAGAACCGTATTCAGAAGGTCCTTTTGTAGTTTTCAAGATTTTGGCAAAGATTTCAATAAATTTTCAAAATATAATTCAACATTTTCAAGATGACACACAAGTAATGGTTGAATGAACTTGCTCTCATAAAAAAGTCACTTGTTAGTTTACTCTACACCACACAAAATGCCCAGAATGAGAGATAAATACATGTTCTTTACAAAATTTGTAAAAACAAGTTGAAAAAAATGACCTGTTTAGGAAATAAAAACTTTTCATTTTTCTGTGCATCAGACAAAGTCTGGCAGTCAAATATTTGAACGTCTCATCTGGAATTTTGAAACTACAAAGAAGATCATCTGATTACAGTTCTCACGTCGCTTCCATTAACTGTAATTGAAATCTGAAGGGACTACCCTGGTCAAATAAAGGTTTGATGATGATTATTATTACACAGCTGATGCATATACAGTGGAATCTGTTATTGTTATATCATTCAAATAGTATGCACGTTGTGATTGGTCAAACAATTATTTGTTTCCAGAAACAAATACTCATGTCCCATAGCTGCACAGTTGTTCGCTCCAAATTAGCATTAATAATTACGATATAACAAAACCATTGTTGACTGCTGTTCTCTGTGTAACATGAGTTTTTGCTTACTCTCGGGAAGAAATGTAACATTAGTGCACTCGGGTGCACAAAAACTCATGTTCCACTGAACATCAGTCAACAACTATATAATGTGCCATCAAAATTTGGCCATATCAACAGTGAATGGGAAGATATGATACAGCTCTCTTTCATTTTGTAATTTCATTAACATACTAGAGAATTCCACTTCTCATAATGCCAGTTTGAACATTGTATAAGGCATACTAGTATGTCCTTCATAAAGAATATGTGGGCGATTGTGTGTGACTTGTTATTTTCTCAAAATAGTGTCTGTGATATTGATTTGTTATACTGCAGTTCACTTGTCTGTGGCTCATTATACCCCCCCCCCCCCTTTACCATCCAGCTCGCAAAAAAGGTTGACTGAGGTTTGTGAATCATAATACTCCACTTGCATCAATACAGTAACTATACTGGCTTATTTATTAAAGTTAGTAACAGGACTAGTGCAATTACCGTACCTTAAATTCTTGTTTAAGTTTCTTTTCTATCCATTCAGTTACATGAGTTAACTTGACCTGACGTTCGCCAAGTTTGGGGCAAGCTGACACAAATAGTAAGGGATTTCCTCGAAAGCCAAACCTTGGGGATAAAAGACATATTAAGTTAGATTGACAGGTGACGAGTAACGCTCTTCAAGGGTGGATCCAAACTCTTGAAAGGGGGTGCACGCTGAGTACTGAAATGCAGATACAACCTATATGGCCATTTCATAACAATCAATGTGAGAACTCCAAACCCCTGTCAATAGTACCAAAACTGTTGTTTTCTTACACTTTAGAATGCTGAAAAGTACTTCTATCTACACAGAATGGCTTCAAACTATATAATATTGTGATAAATAGTTTAGTTTATTTATCAGAAATTATTTATTATTTACCATACTGATCAGGGCAGTACTTAACTAGTGCAGGAGACACTAAACAAGAAGTTACAGATTTTTAATCTAAACTCAAACGGGAGTGCACTGACCCCCTATACACCCACGTTGATCCACCACTGTCCATTGGGTCACAGCTGCAGCATTTTGTTATCAAAGATTAACCACACAGATACCAAACTCTTACAAAAGTAATGTTAGTTTGTATTTTATACTCCAATCTCTGGCTCTCGAATGAACTTATATCATGATCAACCTGTATCCAAAACCTATAAAGATATTTCACAAAAACTCTGTTGGATGAAAGCCCTCAAAGCAACATGCTGGGTCCACTAACATTAACATCATAGAAATCAAACGGGAAGGTAGGTGCTATCTATCTCTCTTACCCATTGATTGTTAGTGGTAAATGATTGTTATCAAAAGGGTTTTGAAACTACAGCATTTTCTTTATCAACTATCAAAGTACACCAATATTTTGCACCTAGTCAAGCCCACCAGGGAACAAGAACATTTTAGCTCATCTGATCTCAATTCAGTTTTCATTTACAGTGGTGAGTATTGATGGTTTGTAACTCAGCAGGAAATGGTGAAAAGTACATACCACAGTCTGTTGGTTGGAGGAGGTGGGATGTTAAGTGCTATGGTCCCCTTGATAGTCTGCACCTCTACAGACAATGTGATTGGCAGGTTAGAGAATCTCTCTGCCGCCCTCTTTACAATCCCTGTTTCCGCTGCTCTCTTGACCCACTTTGACTTTGCAAGTCTTTCAATGACGCCAAATATCTTTTTCTTAGCACCCGTGTGTGCCGACTTCTTGCCAGATGCTGTTTTCTTTGTTGCCTCCATTATTGTTGAAAAGGCTGGTTGCTTCTCACCTGTTTCGGCTGAATTCTGTTTTGAAAGTCCTGGATTATCACCTTGTCGAGCTTCTGTTTCAGATGATGATTGCCTTGAAACAAACCCTTCTGATTTGCCATTAATGTCAGTCTGTTCTCCATGGATCATTGAGTCGGCAGTAGCAGCATTACTCTGCATCCTCTGCTCCTCTGTTACATTACTTTCTGCACCACAACAAGAAGAGCTTTCTGAAAGATCAGAGACAAACTGTTTAATTCCTAAACTTGAAGAAGTATCTGCAGTATCCTCAAAGTCTGAATCTGGAGACTCAAATTCAGAATCACTACTTGAAGCAGTTTCTGATCCTGAAGCCGAGCACTCAGCAGCATTTGTCACTTCCTCCATCATCTCATATTTCCTAGCAAGTTCGGCCATGTCCAAATCTGCAGAAACTTCACTGTCTTGGCCAAGACTAATAAAATATGCCAAATATCCTTCGACATTTAAATGACCCTCCAGAGAAAACACAAGACCACCACTGTAGGTCACGTCTAAATCAACCCACGTACCACGCTCATCAACAACTGGGGGCGAGGCTTGATTGATTATTGGCAAGCTATGCCCAAGACTCAAGTCTGCAATTTTGATGTCTCGGATGAAAGATGGCTTCTTAAGTTTACTCAGCTTGTTCTGAAACCTCAGCTTGATTTTGTCCGACCAGTACTTGTCTTGCCACACGTCCCAAAAAGCTCGGCCAAACATCACATTCACCCAGGCAATTTGAGACTGGGACTCTGCCGTGCCAGGAGGTGGGAGGAGACTAGCCATATAGTGGGGATAGCTGCAGGACGGGTTTGTCACAGGGTCGGATTCTGATCCATTGGTCTTCTTTTGCACAAGCACTTTTCGCAGTGCATTGTACCACTCTTCTTTCTCCCGCCCAGTACGAACAAAAAGATACAAAATACTTTCGTCATCATCAAATGAGTTCAAACTCTTTAGTCTAGAAATTACCGAACTTCCAAAGTCTTCATCATCAGAATCATCATTGCTGTCTACATGTGCCTGACCAGGTGCTGAGAGAACAACACGAATGGGGAATTTTCTACTCCAAACTCTCTTAACAGGTATATTTGTGGGAACTAAATGAATTTTGGCTCCTGTGAGGTCATACTGATCATGCTTGGTGTATGTGATGTATGTATTCTTATCAACAGTTCGAGGGTCGATGCGCTTCCCATTAACATCAGGTCTTGGATGTGATAGTTTCAATTTCATATCTTTAAGAGTAGCATACACTGGAACTGCTTCACCGAAGTCAAAATTATCAAGTTCATAATTCTTAGCTTTGTACATCCAACCCTGTTAAAGAGAAAAAGAGAAAATAGAAAGTTTGATTTGAGTTTTTGTCTGGGCAAGAGGTCGAGAGATGACAGTAAATTTTATGATATCTATGGGTGCTGCTATGGCAAGTTATTGTGAGTAATTTAGAGTCATTAGATGTAAGCTCAATCCAATACAAATAAATTCTTTCTTGTTTTTACTTTGCTGGTGACTGTTAGAAAAAGCTTCAACTATTCTATTAACATAGCTTTTTACAGAATTATAATCTCATCTTTGAATCTGATTTGGTTAAGGTTTACACAAATCATATAAAAATAGATATATGTGTTCCTTCAACTCAAGCCTGAGAAAATGTTTACAAAGAACGTTTGTGGACATTTTTTTACTGGTCAATCACATCAAAATCATAAACAAGAATTTTAGTGATACTATGTAATAATTTTTTTCTTACTATAAAATGCCACAAATGGAAAAAGCCAGACTAACATATAGGATAGATACAACACCATTACAGACCAATGAGAGACACAAAGAACATCATCATTTATATACCGGTACTCAAAAATTTTAAAAAAGTAATACAATTAAAAAATCATGAAAATTCAGTATGCTGTGGTATTATTGTTGATAGTCATTTTGATGCTACAAACACTACTATTAGTCCAACAGACTAACCGATAAAATGTTTCAATTTCAATTCATGGTTGCCACCCATCGGGATAAAAACATTTCCCTGACTTTTACCTGACCACAAAATACATTTTGAGCACCTAACTAAAGTGTAAACTTCTAGGGCATTCCCCTTAGAATATTTTCAAAATTTGACTCTCTAAAACACAATTTGGCTACCAAAATATAAAATTCCCTTACTTTAACAAGAAATTTAAGAACCACCTGACTTGATTAAAATTCCTTGACTTTTCCCTGACCTTGAAAAAAGATGTTTTCCCTGACCATGGCAATCCTGCCACCCAATTTTTTCAGAAAATAAAAATCAACTTATTCAATGTTCTGACTATCTACAAGGTAGTCTTTGCTCCACATCATCATCTACAAGCTTTTTGTTATCAACTCTACTGCCAATGAGTCTGAAGTCTAAATATTATCCTCCCAAAAACATGTTCTTCATATATCTGGAATGAAATTGTTGCCAAATCACAGAACAGGCGACACAAGTTTATATCTTTGTGGCTTTTCTTACATAAATTAAAAAAATATAAGCAGTGTACCTTAAGCAGCCTTATTTTTCTTAATATAAATAATAATAGTAAATTTATCATTCATAGTGCTTTACTTTAAGTATAATATGTTGCTAAAACTATGAGAAACTAGAAATTTAGATATTGCTGTATAGACAAAAATCGTTAATATTATGAATAAAATCTTTTCATTTCTTCTCTTTTATTTTGCACCTCATTTACATTATACTTTTTGTCCAGAATGACTGATCTATCATGATTTCGAGAAAAAAAGGTGATAAAAATGAAACCTTTGAAGAGGATGGCTTTTGAAAAAGACAAGCTTTGAAGTCAATCCTAACAATTCATATTGTTTTGTACAATAAATTTATCTGGATTTAACCAAGCAGGCTAGAATTCCAAAATCTTCGGCACTTGTTTTTAATAGTTTTGATGCTCTTATCTTCATTTTTGCCTTTTACTTTAAATTTATATGGTCAACCTCAGGAAAAAATTGTCCAATCATATCCAGCAATTTATTTCCTGACTTATTAAGATTCTTAGAAGGTGGATGGAATAAATTAATCTGATTAGAAGACATCATTTTCCCAGAGAAGGAAACAGAAATACATATGCTGCAACTCTAAGAATTATAGGAAAAAATCATTCATCTGTTAAATTACTCAGTATTTAACGTAAGTACTTGGTTCTTGATATAGGAAGCAATCATGGGATCATAGCTACAGTAATATTGTTCAACTGTCAACAGATCATGAACACCCTGTTAAATGAGTTCACAATTTCAGTGCTTCCTCAAAAACGTGTTCTCACGCCACAAGTCAAATCTTACATTTGGTTAGGACTAAATTATTCAACTATAGATGAAAAAAGATTATTTTCCCTAACTCTCTTGTTTTTCTTCGACTTTTTAAGTAAAAATATTCTTGGTGAAAATCCCAACCTAACATAAATGCATGGCAGGTGGTATTTTAGGCCAATGTGTGTCATATCTCAAGTGTCAGTGAAAACGCATTACTAGTGCCAACACAGCTCATGCTCAAAAATACATGAATAAATGGCAAAGCTTGAAAAAAGTCAATCCACATAGCCATTGCTGTTTACATTTCCAAAATATAAACATATGACATGCGAAAACTTTCTCACCTTGAGTTCTTGAGGTCTCAATAGTAATCCTGGGTCAACTGATCTGTAGTCAGGTTGAGGAGTTCTTCTCAGCATTTCATTGTATGCATTTAGTTCCCTTTCGTATCTCTGTGCTGCAGAATCCTCCGGACAGAACAGCCATAGAAATGCACAACCCATTAAATACGCAAAAAGTGAACCCACCACCAGACCGGAAACAAACGGCGATGGAGTAGCAACGATATACATATAAAACAGCAACACACAGAGGAAAAAGCCCTCAAATGAGGGTGTTTTGTCCAGACACTGAGGGGGTGTCCTTGTTCTGAGAGCTTCGAAATTATCCTCTTCAATTGGTACTGACACGGCGTCAACAAATAATTCGCTTTCATCTTCGCCTTCATCTTCATCAAACTCAAAGCTTTCTTCGTTTTCACTGTTCAAAATACCGCTTTCTCTTTCTGATGCCAATAGAGAAGAAAGTGTTATCGCTGACACGGATGATTTCTCGCGTTCCCCGGAGCCAGAAACTGAAGCTGTTGATGAAGTTGAATCGCTGTTCTCGCGTTTGAGAAATCTTCGAAACGGCGAAGGCGAGCGGTCATGATTATTTGTCTCTGAATCGGCGTCCAAGTGAGTTCTTGATGAATGCGACCCAACATCTGCTTGTTCATCTTGCTCAGTGGATAACGCCGGTTCAGATTTCGAAAGTTCAGGTTTGTTACTCGGCTGACCTTTGCTTCTCAGAAACCTCATTGGGATCGCTGGGTACACGTCCGCCTTGTTGGATGGCCAAGTTTTTTGGTTTTCTACAGCCAAACTATCCGTTGAAGAGAAAACGGATAGCTCATGTGCTGATCTACTCTGCGATAAATGACGAATCCGAGGGCCTCTGTTTTGGTCAATTTTTGTTGAACATGCAGTATCACTTTCTTCCGGTGTGGAGCTCGAGTTCGAGTCGCCGCATTGCGTCACTGGCGATACAGAAATATTCTCCACGCTTCCATCACTTTCGTCTTCGTTTCCAACTGTACTTTCAGTCTTGCGTACGATTTGAATCTCCTCATCCGAATCATCCAAGCTTCTACTGTTTGTTGGCTTGTAGCTTATAGAAATGGCAGAGAAAGGATTACGAAAACCCGTTTTCCCTGGGGAAGACGTGCTCCCAGTCTTGACAGCTTGTTGCCGAGGCGGTGGTGGCCGAGGAGGTGCTTTTCTTTCACTCATGGCTATCTATCGTCAGTCCTGATATTTATCTCTTCTCTATTAAAGCACCAGCCAACCATTGGCATTTCAAAAATATAATGTAGATTGCCACGGCCTCAATTATGACTTCCGCGAACCAAAACCAAGTCCACTAATCCTCCAGCATGCAGCATGGCCGATGATCACACATGTTGATATTTTTCTGCGCACATTAATTCACTTAGTTTCGGTCAGTTCTGCGCATCTTTTCAGGCCATCTCGAGCAGCCAATTAAAATCGAGATTCAGGTAAAGATTAACCAATCAAATTGCCCGACGTCATTCGCAAGTCCGCTGACACTTTCGAACATCTGATCGTTCCACGCGAATATATTCGAGTTGTGATTTTTTGTCGAATTGTCTTTTTGTGTTTTATCTTGCAGTTAAATGCCTGATTATTGGAAGAAATGTCCAGTGTTTTTTGTTCGAAGGGCATCTTTGGTACCTTCCTATTTCTGAGCTTTTGTTGGTTGAGCCATTTGGAAGAGGTAAGCTACAAGAAAAATCACTTCCGTGATGCACGGGGTTTCGCTTGCGAGCTGTTTAATTTCATGATATCCGCATTTATTGAACATCTTCCTTCTCTTTTATTTATTTTATTAGCCCAATACTTTAAGCGTACCAGAATCGTTTCTTTTTGTTTCGACTTTGGATGGAACTATGCATGCAGTTAGAAGAAACACGGGTGAAATCAAATGGTCGTTGAAAGAAGGTTGGTTTGGTTTCTGTTGTTGTTATTTTGACTTCTGTGTTGTTTTGTTGTGTTCACGTGGATTTGTAAGTTTCACTGTATCCCCGTGTGAATGGTGTTAACTCACTGTAGTAATGTACTCTCTTTACACTCGGTCAACAGTTACAATGTACTAATATTCCTATCACAGGGAATACATCCATACTATGCAATACTTCATTACTTGTCTATATTCATTGTCTTCATATTAAAATCTACCCACATGGAACCAACTTGTATTCAATTTCTGAATTTGATTTCGGTGAACAAATCGTTCTGTTCTATATTTGTCCTATTAGATAAATTCCTTAGTGAGTGATCATTAATTTCTTATTTGGGGATATACTTTTTTAGCCTTGTTGAGAGAATGAAAAGCCCCTCAGAACTGAGACAGCGTTTAACAATTATCTCATTGAGAATTTCAGGACTTTTTTAATAGAAGCGACTTTCTAGATAGCTTGCTAGACATGCATTCATTATCTAACGTTTTATATTGTAAGTTGGTCAACTTAAAATTTACTGGTGCTTTGTGCTTCAGCTAAAAGGGATACCTTTTCACTGTGATATATATATATATATATATTCTGAAAAAGGCAGAAAAATATCCCGATTTTAGCGCGTCGACGAATACACATCTTTTACGATAACTGAGGAAGATATACTAATACTTCCATCAAAATTGACAGTCTTGATCAGTTGATGTTCAAAAGTTCGGTAGCAAGAGAGGTCAGTTGATCATAAAGGGGGTAGCGTTGTTAGTATTTTCTTATTTAAATTGGCAGTACAAAGTTTCTGAGCTATTTACGAACACCGTAATTGATATTCAACACTCCAAATGCAAATTCATACATTGAATGATGCAAGGTCGAGGACTCAAGGCAATAATTTTTAATGAATGAACATGTTGGTTGTTTTTTGACAGGGGTATTTTTGTTAAATTTTCGGGGGATTTGAATTTCGTTTTCGAACACTAGAAGCTGCTGCCAGCTGTTGTTTATTTTTATGTGGTTGTATCCACTTAAAATGGACTGACCATTTTTGGCTGGTTAAAATTTACATATTTGTTTATACACCTGAGAAAACAGAGCTCCATGTGAAGAATAGTATTTTATGTATTTGTTTCTGTTTGGCTTTGTACTTCTTAATGTATAGATACAGATATCACATTTTAAATTTGTTTTATATATATAGAAAGCTAATAGGCCTTTTAAATCTTTCTCTTTAAAAGTAAGAGAATCATATATAGACACAACAAGCATGTTTTATAACTTATGAAATGTATTTTTGCTGCCAGACAGTTTGTTTAAAATCTTCCCAGCTAAGAGCCTTGAAAGTTGTTTGTTCTATAAAACCTTTACAGAGGCAGTAAAAACCAGATCAATACAAACACACCTTAACACCATAAATCATCCTTTCAAATCTGGGGTGGTACCTGAGTGTCTTCATTTGCATATATGTTAACAGTTTTACAATGCATTAGATCTATTTAATGTGTTAAAACACAGTAATAATATTTTGTGGCTGTTTTATGATTATTTTGAATTCGTATCAAGAAAAACTAAGCAAATTACTATAATAATTTTGTTAAAATTTATGAATTTTAGGCCAACTAAAGAAATGCTCCAGGTCATTGGTCATTTCATTGTAATTCAGAACAACAGCCATTCCAACCCCTGGAGATAAAAGTCAGGAAATTTTTTGAATGCCAATGTTGCAAGTACATTTTGAAAAATCGCATTCTCTGAAATGACATTTCCTACATCTTGAGAGCACTGGAGAGACATAGTGGAAAAACATTTCTTGGTTTTCCATATTAAGGACACCGACTGGTTGTTAAGCTCAGTATTTTGCATACAAGCTCTTTTGGTGGCTAAGAACAAAATATGAGAAATATTTCGAGAATACGTATCTGAGATATAAGGCCTTGTATTTTGGGAGAGGTGCTATTTTGATCAGCTGAAAACTAACATTTTTGTAAATATCTCCTAATGGCTTTATACTAATTCGATAATATTTTGTTACAAGTCTTGTACAATGGTAGCAGAAGTAAAACACTTACAGTTTTGACGTACCATTGCTGGTTACTGAAAAAAATATTGAAAAAAGCAGTCTTGAGGTTTTTCCGCTATGCCCACTGGAGACTAAGACTGGTATGGACAAAACTGGTATGGACAAAACTGGTACAGACAAAATGGGTAGTTCCAGAAAATGTCCATACCCCTACCACAGTCAGCATTGAAATTTTACCCTCCCCCTCATGCA
>JAOBYG010664372.1:0-14446 GCA_025403545.1 Epizoanthus stellaris | reverse complement strand
ATTTACCATGCTCTGCTGCCCACTCTCTCATCATTTGCTCCTCCTTGGAATTTAACTGTCTTGTCTTTCCAAGATGGGAAAGTTTTGAAAGCTCATGCAAGGAGATGGAGTTGTCGGGAATCGGATAATAGCTGGAAGGATGGGTGAAATAATAGGCTGCCCAGTTGGTAATCCTCTTAACACTTTCGTACACGGCGTTTCCCAGATTTCGAGCATAGGCGAGGACTGTAGGACACTCATCCTTAAAGTGACCGATAGCATGGAGATTTTCTACTTGGGTGGTAAGGCAAGAATGAAGATCAATATGGATATCTTTGTTTAGTGTTTGGATGATGGATTGAAGTCTGCCAAGTTGACTGTAAATCATCTGGACAGATGTCAGTGACTGGTTGGAGACTGTACCGTCAGGGCCGTTGGTGGCTTTCTCTGAGTTGAGTACGGTTTGCACATTAGTGACAGTTCCTTCAAGAAATCTCTTCAGGTCTCCAACTTCTTTCATCGCATCAACTACTGGCAAGCGGGGAACGGTCTGATGCTTGAGATGAACAGAAAAGGCTTTGTACAATTTTCCAAGCTGCTTTAGAAAGTTAACAGCGCCGGTGATTGTAGTTACAAGCTTCACACAACCTGTCTGCGGATCGGTGAGAAAGATGTTTTTGCTGTTTTCGGTGCACACTGCCATAGGCTGGCTGAATGAAGAGTTTTCTGCTCTTCCCTCTCTGTTACCCTCATGACCATTTCCAGCAATCACCTCAACGTGACCGTCTTGGTGAAGATACTTGATCTGGAATGAACAGAACTTTGCCTCGTGACAAGGTCAATCGAAAGGAGCCCGCCTCTTTGCTGGATGTCTTTGTTGCCTCTGAATGACACAAACACAGCGCCATTTTTCACACTCATGGATATGACCTGGAAGCATTCAGCTGGATAAGGACACAACTCACTGATCAATCCATGCACTGCTACGCCGTCAGATTTCAATTCAATTGTGTAAAATGTTCTATCTCTGTCACTGGCACCAATGAGAATGGAATTGGTCATGCTGCATATACTGGATGTGTGTACATCTTGAGAAAGAATCACCTTCTTGATGTTGCGTTTGGCTTTCTGATGTTCGTTGGAACGTTTCTTGATGTGCTCTTTCATTCGCTGCCGTAACTGAGGAACGGTACCTTCCGTGGACACTTGCCATTCCTCCAAAATCTTCTTCAGGTCGGCTTTCTTTAGCTTCTCTGCAGTGGGAGTTACATTTTGCAATATAGGAATGACATTAATTCCACTTTCTTCGGACACATACTGTAGGCAATTCCGCCAAGATACACAATGTGTCTTGCATCCCCAAGATCCTTAATCAGCTTCACATCAGCCGGTGAGTGAAGTCGCACTTGGAGCAGTCTTGTCGTCTTGCACATAGGCTTGTAATCTAGCACAAGCAGCTTTCCGTGGTCCCCCATAGTTATTGCAATCGGATGCAGGTATAGTCCACTTCTGTTGGTGTCGGTGACCTTGTATCTGTCCGGTAGTATTGGATGCATTACTCTGCCAACTTTCTGTAATTCGTCGAGTACTGTGCCTTTGGTGAGATGTAGAATACAATCCACATCCATTCGATCCTTGTTAAGTACTGCATCTCTTGGTAAGATCTTTCTCAGTGAAGCATGCATCCTCATCACGAAGACAATGGAGAATTGAAAGACAAGCTCTTTCGTCGTTCAGTAGTAACATCCAATTAGCAAAACTGGCTTTGAGGGTCTTACCAACGTGTACTGCATCTGGAAGACAAGCAAAAACATAATCTGGAGATAGCACCTCACTTTCCTGGTCATTTATTATGCGTTCAAAAGCATTTTTGTTGCCAGATTCGCAGTCGGTTGTTAGAACAAGCACACAGGCTCTAACACATTGGGTTCCATCCTGTAAACAACGTTGACAGGCTCGAAGAGGAGGGAGGTGGCTAGCTTGTTGAGATAACTCACATTGTGGACAGACGGCTCCGGCATCAAGGCATGCTTCACATTTGCTAATGCAGTGTGCAACTGCTTCTTCATCACTGATGACATGCTCAGGAGACTCGGTATCTTGAAGGCACCTTTTGCATGTCTGCAAAATTCTTATTTCTTCCAGAAATTGTGCTTTCATGTTTTCGCCCGTCTTGCCCGCCTTTGGCACAAATCGTATTCCAACAGGGATGCTGACCTTGTTGTCTAGTGTAGACATGTACGAAACATTTGCTTCTGTAGCAACATGAGAACGCAGATAATCTGAAGTCGGGTTGGGATTGGCCTTAACAAAAGCAAAATCAACTTTGTGTTTTAATCCAACATTTATTTGCTGCTGCTCATCGTACTGAATACCTGGTTTGATAGCTGTGCCATCATTTTCAAGGGCAATAGCAAATAATTTCACTGAAGGTGTATCAACAAGGGGTAAAACCTCATGGGAAGATACCGCATCTGCTAGCTCAAGCCCAGTGCACAACCACTGCTTCACTACGCCACTTCGAGTCGTGTAACCTGACGTTTCTTTCTGTCTCGTCGTCCTGGATGGTCCGCCAAGGTTTGCTTTCAGCTCTTCTGGGTTCTTTTTTCCACCCTTGCCAGTTCCATACCACATTGGTCCTCTCACAAAATTTACTGTTCTCTCTCCCCCCAGATACTTTATAGTGTTAAAAAACTCGACAACTTCATTATCGTATTCCCAGTTAGGATCAATCATAATGTTTGTTACATCATTTAGGTATTTGTACAGAATTCGGTCTTTTGGAATTCGGCCAGATTTTATCAGCTCATTCAGTCTAACGCACAAAGGATCTGCTTTTTCTAAAGATAGAGGAAACAACATGTACTCTTTGTCATCATCCGAATCCTCAGACTCAGCTGAAGCAGTTAAAGCATCATCGACATCGTTGTTAGTATCGTCATTTTCGTCACTAAATTCCAGTGTTTGTTGTTCCATGATTTCGTAATCTATTTCAATGTCAATACTGGATTCATTAGCACATGGAGTATCCTCTATGAAGTTCTCTCCCTCCATCTCCCAGATATCATTAAGATCCGCACTACAAAAGAAGAACAGTCCGAGTATAACCACCACATCCACCACTAAGTTTGCGAAGTTGTGTTTTAATATCAATAAAGAAATTATTTTAATAAGGGGTAATAATTTGTGTCTACATGTACACGTTTTAATGACCTTAAATATCATTTACTTAAATTATAAATACAATTTTATGAGGAAAATTATTTTCAAGACGATTCATTGCTTGACAAAGCACGCATAAAAGCTCATTGCCTCGAATTTACATTGATTGCTGTTTAGGAACATTATATTGTGCATATCAAAGTTAAATTAGTAAAACCACCAAAAATAAAACGTCTTACGCAGTGTCCAGATCAACATCTCTGTCACTGTCGTTTTCCTCTTGTCCCATGTATGTCTCGGGCATCTCGACTGCTGAAGAATCTGAAGAGGAAGGGCTTGTTGTCTTGGCTTTCCAATCCTCCATAAAGGTCCTCATGCTCCTTATTTGTACTTGTTGAACCACCTGCCTTTGTTGGGATCCGTGTGTTTTCTCACAAGCATCGAAATGTTCTACAGCGAATACAGGAAAAGTGACAAAAAATTAGCGCGAATGTAGATTGCAATGACACAATTACATACGAAAATGACGATTGCTTTAGTACCCTAGTCGTTCTTCGACGAAACGAACTTTAGACTGATTTATCAATAATGGGATAAAATTGATTAAAGACATTAAAGTACTTACTAGATTTGAAGTACGCAAGCCGAGTGTGTATTTTTCTGTCTGTGGGTACTTGCTTTGTCGTCAAGCAGAGTCCGCATTTGATGGTAAACTCATTGATGGCAGTTGAATTGCCTAAATTCTCAGCTCCTGCAATTGATTTTTAAAATTGGCATAAGAATTACACATAAAAATAAGTTCCTGCCTCCTCCAAGACTCCTGCATTCACAGAGTTGAGCATGCTGTCAGTCTCGCTTACCCTTACGCATATCATCCAGATCCTTTTCCTGCCTCTCATTTCTTGCCACTTCTTCTCCTCTTTTTAATTTGGAAATAAGGTCTTGGTCCTCTCTTTTTTAAGTGGATAGTCCTCTTGCAGTTTTGCGTTTCTTGACACTACAACCCGCACTATCGTCATCTATGTGATTGGCCATCCTCTTCTCCACAATTTCTATTGTTGGCGCCATAAATGTTCTGCTGCCATAAATGATTGGCCTTGGCTATCGAACTCGACGTCTTCATCTTCGAATTCCATCAAAACATCGGCATGCGGACGCACGCTATTAACAATTGGGATTGCTTCCACTTCTCCAGTTGGATGATCTTGAATGGTCCTGTTTATGACGGTCACGAGTTGATTTAACACACTGGTACTGTTCTCCATCGTACAATGTAAGTTACGAATACAATGAAATTAAAAACAACGACCTCAAAGAAGAAAAGCTAATGAAGTACACGTTCCAAAAGCACAACCGCTCAACAGAATTTGAGTTTGAGCGCCAAAGCACGCTCATGCGCTGTAGTAATCCCGGTGCCCACGTTCTTACATCAATACATGGTCTGCGGCAGATCAACCATCAGGACAAGGTGGACTGCCAGTGGTCGTTCGATGATCATGATGATATGATGCCGTACTCTCCTTTTGCACCTAAACGTAAACGTTAAAAGAAACGCACAAGAAAAATTGCTTGCTACTGTTCTTTGTGCAAAGGAACACTACAAACCGAGAGAATTGTCTGTCTTCACAAACAAGTTAAGGCTTGGGACAGCAAACATTCGACACAGTCTTCCAGCTCCGAATCAAGCACAGAATGCGAATATGTACCTGGTTTGAAGTCATCCTCAAATGAGAAAACCCAAGATTATCTCTTTCATTCTCAAGATCAAGACAACCTTCAAGATATATGCGATGATGATGAGATCGAATTTACTGCGAACACATGTTCGATAGCGACTTCAAATGATACTCATACTGATTATGGAGCTGATCAGGAGAGCGAACAATCTTCAGATGATTATAGCGATCAAGATCGCTTGGAATTGGATGAAGTACAGTGTTGCCCAGAAACTTCTTCTTGGGAATCTCTTTGACATTCACTTTCAAGTTTACTTCCAATTTACATATTCGACAGTTTGCGTCCGCTAACAACTATACTGGTTTCAACTTAAACCATTAAATCCAAATTTCTCTTCCCGAACGGACGAGATACCAAAACACAACTCCTTCAAAATGCTTCAACTCTCTCTTATGTTCCTGTCTCTTGGGAAATAAATTATAATAATAATTGCAGTGTACTTTGAATGATAGTCCAAATGAAAATGAAAATAAATCCCAAATGAAAATAAATCTCAAGTATTTACATTTACTATACTATCAGCTACTATTAATAATACTGTAAGCCATAACGGTTTTGTCCCAACTAATCTGTTCACTGATCACATTGTTCCAACTCCAGTCTACACAGTTTTGATACCGGCCGTGTAAGGACAACTGTTGTCGATTTGATTTCACCCTGACGTTGGCGTTTGTTGCGTGTCACCACGGTTGAACTTGTCTTCACCCTGACTGTGCGCACCAAGCCGTCGTTGCTCGGTAGGACGTCCACTACTCTTGCCAGAGGCCATTGTTGTCTTGGGAAATTCTCATCCACGAGAAGAACTACATCGCCAACTTGTAAATTCTTCTTGTGTTGGTTCCATTTCTGCCTTTCTTGAAGTATGGGCAAGTATTCTCTCATCCATCTCTTCCAGAATAGATCAGACATATACTGCGCCTGTCTCCATTCTCGTTTACAGTACATGTCTTCCTTGCGGAAAATTCCTGGCGGCACACTTGGGCAAGGTCGCAAATGAAGGAAGTGATTTGGCGTCAAGGGATAGTCATCTTGCGGGTCATCACTAATAGAGGTCAACGGCCTGCTGTTCAGAATGTTGGTTGTTTCTGCCATTACAGTAGTAAGAACCTCGTCTGATACAACTTGTTCCTTCAGCAAGGTCTTCAGAATTCTGCGCACCGTTTGTATCATCCTTTCCCATGCTCCTCCCATATGGCTAGCTCCGGGTGGATTGAAGATCCATTCAATTCCTCTCTGTGCGCAAAACTCGTGGATTTTGTGCTGATTCCATTCTGCTATGGCGGCATTCAGCTCCTTGTCGGCTGCAGTGAAATTGGTACCACAATCACTTCGAATTCTTTCGGGATAACCACGGAGACTGATAAATCTTCTAAGTGCGTTGATCATAGAATCTGTGTTTAGGGTGTGCGCAATTTCAATATGAACGGCTCGCATTGTTAAACATGTGAAAAGACATCCATATCGCTTAACTCTACTCCGTCCCTGTTTGACTTCAAATGGGCCGAAGTAATCAGTGCCTACAAAGGAGAAAGGCGGTTTGTTGGGAGATACTCTGTCGCTTGCTAAGTCTGCCATAAACTGTTCTCCCGGTTGTACTCGTCGCTTCTTACAATCTAGACATTTCCTAACTATGCGTCGGACAGCTGCGTTGCCTTTCACAATCCAGAATTCGCGGCGCAGTGATGCAAGCACTGAGCCGTGTCCCATGTGACCAAGTATTGCATGGTGTTCTTCTATGATTAGGTCAGTAACGCGATGTTTCTTGGGCAGAATAATTGGATGTTTCAAGCTTTCTTCAATTGGTGCATTCTCGAGACGACCTCCAACTACTAATAAACCGTCTCTTATCTGTGGATTTAATCTCCAAATTGAGGATTCCCTCTTCTTCATGAGATTTTTGCACCGCTTTCCATCCACAAGCTCCTCCACATTCTCAAGACTTTCGAATGTCCTTGGAAACGCCGCCTTCTGTACGTGTTGCAGAATTACCCGCTCTGCTGCGCGCAGCGCACGTACGCTCAAATGACCCATAGCAATTGACTCGTCTTGTGCAGTACAAGAAGTCTCACTTTGAGGACTCGCCTTCTTCTTTCACGTAGAAACCTTGTGTTTGAGAAACTGCTTGTACCTCAGCATCCAAGCTATTGTTCTCTTCAATTTCCACCATGACGAGTAGCGTTCTATCCAATCATCTAATACGTTGCTTTCTACCGCTGCTGCATAAACACGAGACTCTTTCCTGACTTCCGGGTCATCGTCTCTTAAAGGAGGGACGTCTATCATCATCGGCCAGAATTCTTCTTTCTTCCATAGGAAATGTGGGCCATTTAACCATCTTCCATTCTGTACCATAGAGTCCAATTTCAACCCTTTTGACGCGTCGTCCGCTGGGTTATCTTCGCTTGGAACATATCTCCATTGTGCAGTTGTTGACTCGTTGCGAATCGCTGTGAGACGATTTGATTCAAAGGTTTGAAATCTTCTTGTTTCGTTGTTCAGACACTTTAGAACAGAAGTGGAGTCTGTCCAGAATACTACGTCATCCACCTTTAACTCTAACTCCTCACGAAGAATCCTGCTCAGCTTCACGGAAATGACTGCCGCTGAGAGTTCTAATCTCGGGATTGTAATCTCGCGAATTGGTGCCAGTCGCGCCTTTCCGATAACAAAGGCACAGTGAATGTTCTCGTTAACATCAACAAAGCGCAAGTATGCTACGGATCCATACCCTGCGCGCGAGAAAATATGAAGTTGCGTGTTTCGAACTTCTCCGAAATGTCCCGGCTTGAAACAACGTTCAACTCGAATTCTTTGTAACTTTGGTAAATCTTCAATCCAGTGCAGCCATTGATCCTCATGTTCTTTGTCAAGAACACTGTTCCAGCCTAGTTTCAATCTACATAACATCTGCATTAACAACTTAGCCTTCATCACATATGGGGCGATGAAACCCAAAGGATCGAATAAGGAATATACGATCGATAAAATTGCGCGTCTTGTTGTCGGCTTTTTGTTCACCAGACCCAGGGTCTTCTCCAGATCCTCCCATACAAATCTGTCAGTTTGGGCATTCCATTTCAGGCCGAGTGCACTGCCGGTTGGTAGATCATCAATGTCCAAATTGGCAACAGAATCTGCTCTCTCGGACTCTGGAATTTCTTCTAGCACTCTCTTGTCGTTGCTCAGCCATTTGCACAATCTGAATCCTCATTTGGCAAGAATTTCACGAAGCTGGTTTACTAATCGGATTGTGGATTCGGTTGTATCCACTGATTTCATCAAATCATCAACATACATGTTTTTATCAACAGTTCTCAACGTCTCGGGATCAAACTCTGCTTGGTTAATTGTTGCCATTTTCTTCAAACAGAAATTCGCGCAACTAGGCGAAGACGCAGCTCCAAAGATGTGCTTTGTCATTCGGTATTCTTCGGGCTCTGCTTGCAAGTTGCCATTTGGCCACCAAAGAAATCTAAGGGCATCACAATCCTTTGGATCTACTCTCACTTGGTGGAACATCCCTTCTACATCAGCTACAACAGCGATTGATTCTTGTCTGAATCGAATCAAAACTCCCACCATGGAGTTGGCTAAGTCTGGACTTTGCATTAGCTCCTCGTTTAGTGAAACTCCTTCAAACCTTGCGGCGCAATCGAAAACCACTCTAACTTTGCCTGGTTTTAGTGGGTGCGTCACTGGATGGTGTGGAAGGTACCAGAGGGGTCTTCCTTTGACATCTAGTTCTTTCACAGGAACCTTTTGAGCATGCCCATGTTCAATATATTCTTGCATCGTTGTCTGATATTTCTTCTGTAAGTCTTGATCTTTAAGTAGTCGTTTCTTCAGTAGCTGGAGTCTTCTCTCGGCCATAGATCTGTTATTCGGTAAGTGCGGCGGCTCATGACGCCAAGTCAACGCAACTTGAAAATGACCATCTTCTAGCTTTAACGACTCTTCCATGATCTGTCGCACTTTGTCATCTTCTACTGAGGCTGCGGGTTTGGTCACTGCATTTGAATCACCAAATCTGATGACCAAAGTCTTTCTAACTGATGCTGTATCATATATTCATTCGCCTGAGAGTATATCATTTCTTCATCCTTGCTTTCTTGCTTAAACTCCTCAGGTTTCTTTCTGTGTGTAATAATTTCATTAGCCTCAGGTGAATCTGTTCTCTGCAAACTTACATCTTGCAAATCGAGCACTCGCTCTCGAACGAAATTCACAGAATAAGTTGAGTTGTGCTTCTGACCACCAACTGGACCCATTACCGCCCATCCTAGGCTGTATCGGACAGCTACCGGCTCATCGTCTCTACCAACACGGTGTTCGAGTGGAGTGAAAAGGCTAGGTCGGTCTTTAAGACCAATGAGCAACATGACTTCTCCATTTTCTAGCTCTGTAAGATCAACATCCTGTAGGTGAGACCAACGTGTTAAGTCGTCCTTTCTAGGAATACAACTTGCTGAAACTGGCATTTGATTAACTGTTTTTACATTTGACAATTGAATAGTTACTACCCCATCCATTGATTTCACTACTAAGTCTACAAGTTCACTTTCAACTTCCTTTGAGCCAGTCATGCCAGTTAGAGTGAAATTTGATCTTTCTCCTTTTATATTTAGCCTTTCAGCTAATCGTTTATGGCATAATGTTGCTTCTGAACCGCTGTCTAATAACGCATACGTTTCGATCGTTATTTCACCGTTTTTCCCTTGGACTTTGACAGGGACTACTCCGAGACAAATTCGCTTATCTCCAGCGCCTGTAGCAGCTGATGTAACATTGTCGCTGGTGCTTTTCACTTTCTGGCTTGCATTGTCGCCGGCCCCAGTTACCTTCGAATCTTTCACAGGTGTCTCTTCCAGTTGCTGATTCTGTTGGCTATTCTCACGCTTCGCATCATTCTTTGCGTCGTCGGGTTTGTTGCCGGTCTTCGTTGGACGGTGCATCAGGGTGTGGTGTTCTTTACCACATGCGGGTATTTGACATTTAAAGTGGGTTCTTGGACAAGACTTGACAAAGTGTCCACCGCTCAAACACTTATTACAAAGCTTGTGACGCTGTACAAGTTCTCGCTTTCCTTCATAACTCAGGCTCTTGAACTTGTCACATCTCCAGACTCCATGTTGGCCAGGACAAATAATGCAACCCTGACCTTTGTGATCGTTTCCGGTTTCATTCTTCTCACTGGACTCGATCCCAGTGGCTAAAGTGGTTATTCTAGTCGAAGCTCCACCTCCTTTCCCGTTCTTCTGTCTTCTCTCTCTCTATCCTCATGTCCTTCCCGAACTCATTGTCTACTAGTTTCGCTCGCTGCCTCACAAAGGACACAGAATCGGCAAATCTGGGGCGACAGCCAGACTCTAAAATAATTTCTTGCCCAGCTCTTGCAATGTGCATATGATTCAAGTCAGATACGTATTGTGGTCCCATACCCGTTAATGTTCGGTCTGCAATATCCAGATTTCTAGCAAATTCTAGCAGTGAAGGGCCATCGGCTGTTTTCAACTTTGGCAAATTTTCTAATTTCTTAATATGCGCTCCGGCAATGACGTGTGGCTTTCCGAAATTCTCGCGCAATGCTTCCTTAACTATCCAGTATCCTTCTTCGGGAGGCAAATGTGCGCAACTTTCTATCGCATCTCTGGCTTTTCCTTGGCAATGCTGAATCAACAACTGCAGCTTTCTAGAATCATCGGGATTGTCTTTCTCTAAACATGTCTCAAAGTTATGCATAAATGTAACATATTTCAAAGGATTGCCATCGAATCGCAAATATTCGATTTTGGGTGTTGTAACTACTTGGCGCAGCGCTGTTACCATTGAATCTTGCCATGATCGTGTTTCACTTGCAGATGCATTTGAATTGCGTGTGCTTGTTGCCATTGTTGATTGCGACGGCATTGGCAAGAACGATTGTGAATTTAAATTTGGTCGTTGATAAACAGTGTCATTCATTGGAAACTGTTGTGAATACATTGGTAACCGCTGTGTATCAAATCTAGGTCCCATTGGTAACATAGGTGATGGTGTATAAACTCGAGGTAGAGGTGAAAGATCACTGAACGTTGTAGGGTAAAATTTTGATTGTAGATTTTCAAACGGATGCGATGTTGGCATTCTCAAATTATTTGCAGGCCTGGACAATGAACTAATCGGCCTGGAACTCAATAGAGAAGTAGTCAAAGTTGCATTCTGACTTTCAATTGACACTACAGTGTTCTGCGTTTTCACACTATTTAGCACGTGACTGGTCGCTTGAGGAATGAACGCAGGTGCAAATTGAATTGGGTTTGATGTCGACATATCGTGGACTTCGTTACTATTTAACTCTCCGAAGGATTCCTGTAACTCAACCGGTGGAATTTGGTTTTGATGATGACATAGCTTGCTCTTCATTTCCACTTAACGATCCGATAGATTCACGCAACTCAACCATTGGAATTTCTTTTGACAAAGATGTGATTTGAATTGTATTGTTCCTTTGTACGCCACTGGTCTCTTGTGACACAACTGGAAGTGTTATCTGATTTCCATTTGGTAATGACGTGGTTTGTAACTCATTGTTCTTCAGTGTGCTATCAAATTCTTGTGACACAACTGCAGGCTCTATTTGATTCGCATTTATTGATGAAATTTCAACAGTCAATTTATCTTCGTCGTTTTGACCCAGATATTGATCCAAATTTACACTTGAAGCGTAATCTGATTCGTAATCTTCGTAAATTCCGAGACACGCTTCTGCTTTCTCTTCTTCCATTTTAGCCTCCATAAATTTGCGCTTTCTTTGAATTTCAAATTCTTCAAATTCCAGTTCTCGAAGTGTTTCCATTTGTTTGAGTTTTAATCGGGCGAGGGCCAATTCTTCTCTCTTCCGAGATATGTTTGAAGATCTTCTGGAACTTGTTGAGGTTCGCTTAGAAATAGAGGATCGACTAACCATACTCTTAGAATCGTCGCGCCATGTTTTCACAATTGAATCTAGAATGAGTTTTCTTTCAATTTGTTCTTGATAGCTTTCCCGCGCTTTTTGCTTTTCTGGTTCACTGGTCAACATAACAAATTATTTCTCATGACTGTCAACAAATTTTCTCCAAGCTTTCTCGAAGCTTTCAAGCCTTTCAGATACCTTCTCCTGGTCCCCATTTTCAATCGAAGCTTTGATTTCGTTGTTCAATCGCGTTAACGCTCCAATTCGCGCTGAGCGACTTTTACAAATGTCTTCAAGTTCTGAAATATATATCACAGCAAGTTCACATTATACTTCTTAATAAATGATTGTACTAACTTGCTCATTTCAGTGTAGGCGGCTGTAATGTCGAATACTGTTACCCAGAAACTTCTTCTTGGGATTCTCTTTGACATTCACTTTCAAGTTTACTTCCAATTTACTTCCAATTTACATTTCTGCTTGTGATACGTATTCTAAGTAATAAATAAATTGTATTACAACATGATCAAATTTTCAAGTAACTAATAATAGCGAAACAATCTTCCCAACGGGAACTTACCGACGGTTTGCGTCCGCTAACAACTATACTGGTTTCAACTTAAACCATTAAATACAAATTTCTCTTCCCGAACGGACGAGATACCAAAACACAACACCTTCAAAATGCTTCAACTCTCTCTTATGTTCCTGTCTCTTGGGAAATAGATTATAATAATAATTGCAGTGTACTTTGAATGATAATAATAGCCACAGTTATTGTGGAATATTGTAGTTTATAGGAAGTTCACGGATATGTTCCAAGGAACATATGAACGCGGCCAATCCTCAGTGACTATTCATATGTTCCATAATTTGGGAAGGGCTGTAGTTTGAGGAAGGGTGTGTGTTTTGAGAAGGTATAGTTTTATAAGGGGTGTAGTTTTATAATGAAGCGTGGGTCAGCTGGATAATATGGCATGGTAGTTTAGAGGGTGCTTTTATATTTTAGACTTACATATAGCTTTATTCTTTATATCTAAGCAGATATTTAAGAACGTCCATCATGCGCTCCATCCCGTTTAAAAATTACAAAACCTTTTAAATGCAGAGGACCACACATTTATGCATAAATAGACCGTACAGGTACTATTTCACTATTTGTTGCCGGACCTCCTGTTGTAGAGACACACATGCCAGACGTCACCATGGCCCTGGCCCCGAAGAAGACTAGTTCTACTAGTCGGAATATCGGCCAATAAATCTGCCCTTTTGCCGTAGTGCTAGCCTTGCAATCAGTTTAATTGGTATTTGCAATTCCTGGGAGGAGGGACGCCTAGGGGGTGGTGAGTCTAAGCTAAATTTTGGCTATAACGTGGCTTGCATACTGTTCGTGACTAAGTAAAGAGGCTATTTCCGGTGTTTTTATTGTGTAACCATGCCGAGAAGTGTTTGTAAAACATGGCAAACTAGCCATTTGGAACATTGAACCGACAAAGCGCCACTGCGTCGGATAAGAACTAAAATGCTTGCTCTTTAAGGCCGTTTTTGAACTAGAAGAGCTGGAAAAAGCCAGCTCTCGTTAGGGGGATCACCTTTCCGTTTTTCACGAAGCTTCTAATGCTTTTGACCTCGTCCAGATCCAGCCAAGCAGTGGGAAGTTACGGCTGTTCAAAACGAAGAACTTTTCAAGAAAACTGCATGGAATGTAGCTGTCAGATGAGACGTCAGGAGGGATGTTCTTAAAGATCTGCTTAGATATATGTACATTGCAATTGAGGTTTATTCTCGTTAGAAACATCACTGTCCTGTGTAAACCTTTCCTAATTATACAATTTTTGCATCTATTATTTTAGTTTATATATAATTAAAGCGATTAAATAGATAAATAAATAAGCATAAATAAATAAATAATAAATAAACTCTTACCACCGCTTTAAACAAGTTTGATACAGATCAGTTTAAACCTTTTATGATTTTATGATCATGATCACTGATCGCCTAAGCAGTAATAAATAAATTTGCTCCCTTGAATTTATCACGTGGATGTCTCTTTAATAAACGCGTGCTACTAATTAGCGTTATCATGAAGAAAAACAGAAAATATTTATTCTTTCTTAGCAAAAAGGAGAAAATTATTTACAATGGATGTTATTACTCCAAGACCGCTCTCCTTGTGCTGGTCGCATGAAACAATACTCACCAAGGTTGAACACATAAAGACAGTGATACCTGATGTAATTTTCTGTAAAAAGTCCTATAGCCCCCGCTATTAGCGCGCCCAAGGTGCCACCGACCATCACCAATCCCAGAGCGAATTCTTTCTGTATATTTGACTCGTGTTCGAAGATGTTGGACATAGCATAAGTGGGGTTGATGCATATAGCGCCTTCGAAGAAGCCTTGGGCAGTACAGAGAACAATTACAATACCAAAATACGGAATAGAATGAAACCACGCATCAAGCACCAGTACTAACAAATGTACCGCTGGCAACTGCTCGTATTGTGAATCTCCAAATATGGATGAGTTGTAACTTGGTTTATTCTCCAAGATGGCGTAAACGGGAAGCAATAGAAGTGGCAATGGTGACAACATAAATATGACCGTTCTGGGTGAGAGGCAAGTCCATATCGTC
>JAOBYG010663261.1:0-14448 GCA_025403545.1 Epizoanthus stellaris | reverse complement strand
CCGTCCCCTGCCCCACCGAAGGAGCCGGAGTCGAGAATATGTGATGTGTTTACCTGGATTACAATCTGTTAGAAGGGAACAGATGGAGAGAAGCACTTTGGAAACTGTCAGCGCAGGACTCCAGTTGTCCTTCAGAATGTCCAGACAGAGAACTCCCTAGCGCAAAGATATTATTATTAAAGGCAATATTTAATAGCTGGCTCATGCAGTGCCGTTCTCCGGCACTCCACGGTCCCAACCGTTAACCAGGGGCAAATAAATTAGACACGTTTATACCGGCTGTTTTCATTGCTTCGCGACCATCAGGGTCGAACATTCAGTCTGGAGCTTGGTTTTGCGCTTCCGCCAATCAAAGTTTATTTCAAACAGAGCCACATACACTTCAGACAACGGTCCCAACCGCGAAATCTACTGTCTGCATCTCTATGAATCGTGATTGGTTACATTTGTCATCAGGCACGCTTTCAGTTTGATAAAAGGTATGATTGGCGGAAACTCAAAACCAAAGTTTGTCTCCGATGGTCGCGTAGCAACGAAAACAGTGGTAAATAAATAAATAAATAAATAAGTAAATCACAATTGGTTTCTGAGGACGAGGTACGCGTATATTTGTTTGTTTGTTTATTTATTTGTCTATCTGTTTGTACTTATATATTTATGTGTTTGCTTGTTTGTTTGTTTGTCTGTCTGTTTGTTCTACTACTTATATATTTATGTGTTTGCTTGTTTGTTTGTTTATTTGTCTGTCTGTTTGTTCTACTTATCAGTATTTATTTGTCTGCTGGCACTGCTTTTTGGTTTGTCTATTGTCTTGTTATCTTGCTGCTTGCTGTTTATTTTCTCTGATCGATCTTTCTTCGTTATCAGTCAGACTAATGTTAAAACCTTTCATCTACTGAGAATCCAAATGTATCGCCTATCAGTCTTAATGAACCGGATGCACTTCACACTCACCTGGCTGTTTATATTACAGTGATAAATCCGCGTACGGAATGTCACCTTTCGAAAAAGAATATACAGAAATGGTAAGAAATATGGAGAGATTTAACATGAAGCCTAGTGGCAGCTGAGGCACTTCTTAACTGTCTGAAGAATCGTCATGGCACATGGGACTGGTCGTTAGAAGTCTTAGAAAACAATTTTTTGTTTAGGAAGGACTAGAAATATTTAAATAATCCCCTTCCTCCGCTGGTCGGTGTACGTAGAAGATTTGGTGATGTCTGTATGACAGAATGTTTTAGAGAGGATCGATTATGGTTTATCTCGCTTCTTATTGGTCCGTTTGCTTATCATTGTCCCGTATGCACATACTGACTGAACTCTTGCCGTAAATATTCTTGTTATATTCCGTCCATATAATGGACTCAGCTACATATTTCTTCTAAGGTGTTCAAGTTTAAAATAGAGATGCCCGGCGTCCCTAATAACCGTTAATAAGTGTCCTACCACCCGTTTGTTCATAAAATTAAACCCTTGGGTATTAAATCAAATTATTATGGGATAATTTGTTATTGCACGTTTCTGTTTTAAAGATAACGTCTCTTAAGCCTAGTTTAGACATTGTGCTTTCACCGCACCGAACTCAATCATTTGAATTAGGCGTGGTGAAAGCCCTGTGAAAGTGCGATGTCTAAATTGACGTATCGATTAAGCACACTGCACAGTGCCTGAATTAAGTTCGGTAAACCTGAGTGCATGTATTAATCTCGCACATATTGGTGCAAAAATACGCCATTAGGTGCGGTGTATAACTCGCTAGCATATCGTGCTTTGATCGTGGCAGATGCGGTGAAAGCACAATGTCTAAACTAGGCCAAAAATTGGCATATTTTTCAACGTTAAGTTGAGTCAGCACAGTTAGCAATGGCATAAATACAAGCAGTTACTTAGTCTGTCTCTATCAAGTGGCGAGATACGGCAAGATTTACCGTCAAACACAGAAACAGTCAAATAAATAAAACACCAATAGTTCATAGTAAAGAGAGCATCTTTCCAACTAGGCATCGTAACTCTTTGTTATACGAATTTCGAAACCTAAAGTCTATTAAAACAAACAAACGTTAAACCTTGAGGCTTGATCTTGTCAAAAAAAGGTTTCCGTGACTCAGTTTTCACATCAGTATAATTTCTATGAGTTTATAGAAGAACGGTCAAGATGTTCCATTGGTATATTCTTATTTTCAAGTTGTCTAGAAATAGAAAGAGGAGAAAAAGACACCATACAAACTTCGTAATTTAATTTATGCGGATTAACATTTTATAAACTGCTATCTCATATCATATCAACAAAACTGCTTGCATAATTAATGACTATAGATACATTTGTTCAATACAGCTGAGCAGTGCGGTTTTGTCAGAGCAAACTAATCGAGCAAAAACTGGCGAAGCGAGACAAGCCATGGGTAGCTACAACAACACACAAGACAAGAATGATAGAACAAGAGTCATCTATATAACTGATGGATTGCCATTCAATTGTCTCGATAAAGCTTTTATTATTTGCGGTTTTAGTACTATAAACAGTATTTGTTTGTTCTTATAAAACCATTATTTATAATGACCGCCCCTGGGGCACGAGAACTCATTTTAAATTCTAAATCCATTGATCCGGGAACAAAACACAACATTTGGTCACGGCGTTTTGACTCAATCAAACTTCTCTACTTGAAGACAAGAACGCTAGTTCAAAACGACCATCTTTTATTCGGCAACGGAAATTATTTGCGCTTTATAGATATCTGATCAAATCTGTACAAGGTTCGAGTTTTCACCTGCTTGTAATTTTAAAAATATAATTACCCAAAACAGATTGAAGGATATTTCGATGTGTTTTGAACAGCTGATAAATAGAAAACTTTTCCACGGCAAAACCAAAAGCATTGTGATTGCCTCGCATGAATTTGAATCAAGACAAATTTGGTCATTTTTGAAAACAAACATAACACAGTTTCCGTGGTTCAGCTGAGAATAAAGCAATCAGGTAAATGTCAAGACATCAATGCAACCTGAGAAAAAACCGCGGTAATTATTTACTACTGCACTCAGAAGAAACGAATGCTCTCTGTCAGTTTCCTTAGGCTGATATATTAGCTGGATGTTTACCTACATCTTAATAGTTCCATAGAAAACACTAAAATACTAAAATACCAGTCAACAAATGGAGATGTAATTCGCTTCGACAAGTTTTCGTATAAAAAGCTTTAAGTCTGTTTATCACCTTGATTCTACAAAATACGTATATGTATGGTAAAATTACCTGTTTATAGATTCTGTATTCATGAACTTCTGTTTACCTGACAAGTAGGTTTCTTCTACCAATCTACATCTTGTTGTTAACATATGTATTGAGGATTTGGGAACAGACTTGTTATCACAATTGTTTATAAATTGTTAGTTTTGTATTTTGTCTACAGTGCCGTCTCGGATATGATTTAGTGTTTATTCAAAAACAAAAGTAAAACATAGAGAAACATTCCACTGATATCAAGAGCGCATGTTAGAGTTAAAAAATGTAATCACGGAAGTAAATAAGAACCTGCTTGGACAGTGTATTTGCAGATCGCCAAACTAAAACCTGCAAGACACAATTCAAACTATGATGGCATGGGAGTTGTTCACTTGAAACCTTTTTGTAGTTTTTATCCGAAGACGCCGCGGTTTGAAAGCTCTTTACAAAACTGATACAGTTTGCGAAAATAGAGAATTTCCAAAGTAATTTTTCCTCAACAAGTAGATATTGAAGTTTGACCGCTTGGATTTGTTTTCAGTCTGCCATGTCTTTCTTGTCGGAAAATTTGCTACTTTTGAGTTGTGCCGCCAAAGCTGGGTTAACTAAGGTTATTTTCCATACACGATGTAACGCGTCGCAAACAGTCGCAAAAAGCCGCAAACAACACGTTAACATTACGGAAAGATATCTTTACGGTAAGATATCTTTACGGTATTAAGATATCTTTACGGTAAGATATCTTTACGGTAAGATATCTTTACGGTATTAACATATCTTTACGGTAAGATATCTTTAAGATATCTTTACGTACTGTTTGCAAAGTGTAAGTCGCATATAGTCCAATGTTCTGCAAACTAACGGAGATATAACGAGAACACGAAACTAAAAACATCACTCACTGATGCACCTACCTTAGGTGGTTTGAAAGGGTAATCGTTTGGGAAATGTATGTCAAGGAAGAAAACTCCTCCTTCGTACACGGAGCCAGGAGGACCCAGGATTGTGGAATGCCACTCATATAAACTGTCACCTTTTGGTCCAGCACTATGAAAAAATCATTGCCAAAGCGCAAAATATTAAAGTCTTATTTATAATAAAGATTCATATTAGTCTAAAACAATGTTAACGACTTCTATAAATAAACCAAGTTAGTCTAGTTCACACAAACGGAAACGGCATGCACAGAATTAGAAGGGTCGGCATTGGATAGTGGCTTTAATACGGAAGTTTTAATGCGTTTAATACGCTACTCTGATCTGGAAACAGATCAAAACGTTCTAATTTATTTAGGCATAGCAGGAATTAATAATTTACGTTAGAAAATACTAACACAGCCAGACTACACTACCGCTATATCGACTAGATGCAAACTGGACGGCAGGTGATTTCCGAATCTTCTCTCGATTTTGGAATAAAAGTTTCTGATTTGCATAAATCAACACTTTAACAGCTTCAACAAGCTTAAGTTGTCATCAAGCTTCTATATCTTAACCATAACTGCCGAGAAGCATTTTCTCGGCAAATACTGTGCTCTGTTGCAAGTTAAAACGAGAAAACTCAAAAGCAGGAGGCACATTAAAAGATTTCTTCAACCTTGTAAGCGCGTGCATAATTCGTTTAAGTTTGAGGAACAAAGGTTCTGTACACATTCAGTGACCACGTGGCTGGTATTAAATGTCCTTATCACTTCAGAATAATTGACTGCAATGCAGTAACAGGGATACTGGATATAAATTAAGGAAGTAATCAGTCATCGGCAAAAAACTCGTCCCATCAACAAGTTTGGAATATTTGATTCTCAACAAATATGTCGCGTGCACTCGGTTTGAAGGTTAACAGCACGATCTATCAAGAAACACAAAGCCCAGACTCCTTTGTTTTCAAACAAGGCGAATGAAGGGCAACAGCAACAACTTAACCGAGATAAAATTACCTGCAATTTGGCGGAGGTTCCACTGTTATTTCCGCTAGTTCTCTCTGAATCCTGGAAGAAATATCCACGAGATAGGGTTAATGTAATAAAAGGCTCCGACTTTTCAGCATCACTCAGATAACTTGCCTAAAGCAAAAGACAAACAAAACCCGAGTGATTTATATACAGTCAACCAAACAACAAGCACGGCAAAAATTTAGGGACTTGAATCAATCAATTTGTGGATCAAATTCTGCCAGATGATTCTTCCACAAACGAACTTTACACTGGTCTAAATAGAAAGAAAATGTTCTCTTCCAGTTTCGACAACAAACAGATGAAAGTTAAAATGCAAATGAGCTGGAAGTTTGGGCGTCGCGTGAGCTTTGTCAACTGACTAGTTCAAACACCGAGGAGCAAGCTTAGACTACCCTTTATCGGGTGGGAGTCGGGTTAGGATTATGCAGCTACACCTTCGATATTTTCCTTATTGCACGTAACCAGGGAGTTGTAGAGTTAATCTGGCCACTTTACTACCTTTTAGCTGCTGATGAGAGCGCTCTGGGTGTTCGTGTTCCTGGGCCAAAGCCTTTCTGTTCCTTCTTGAGGTTGGACGGTCTGTTCACATCTCCCTCCACAGTTGCCATCGCCGGAGTTCCAGTCTCGCTGTGAGACATGCCAGCTTATTCTTCACAGACAAGAGACCAAGTACAGCTAGCTACACCAAGAATAATTATTAAACGTTAATTATGGCAAGAGAAGAAACGTTACGATTCCGCTAAGTGGACGGATTCACCGCCTATACCGGGCAGTGCCTAGTTCTGCTAAACATTTGTGTGAGCTACAGCTAGACGTGACCACAACCCCAGTTTCCTCCCACAACACAAATAAAGAGGCATACCGATATTTCAGATATAAATTAATCAACAGCTTAGAACAGAACGCACAACTAGCTTGGCTGCCAAAGTGACCCACATTGGCGAGAACATGGCGGCTTCAAGCCTCAAGGAACAGCTTTCCCTGCCAGACTCGTATTTTGCTTACCTCGCCAAAACACCAACACATGTTATACCTACACACTCAGTAGAAGATGGAGAAAGTTTCTGGGGTGATTCCAGATGGTTTGAGCATGAGCTGAGTCCAAACGAAGAGTTCAAAGATAACAACTCAACCTACCTTGCCGCTACCTCGCCGGCTACACGGGAGAGCTGGTCTCCGCCTGCGCGAATTCTGTCAAGTCCGCATGTCAACAACACGTCACCAATTAACAAATGACGTATAGAGAAACACTAATTTAGCCGTGGAGATAATCAAAGTGGACGGCCAATGGCAAGCCAAGATTCAACTGTCATTGAATGGTTAAGTGGTTCGAGTGTCAGAAAACAGCTGTTGCGGCTTCCCTAGGGAATTGCACAATGAATCGATATTGGGGTGGACGATGGATCAGATATCTCTCGCGCGAAATATTAGAGTCAAATTTCAGGGCACTCGCAGTCATTGGGCATTTCCTCCTCAGTGATATTTGATTTTACTGTTTCTGTTTCGAGTAGGCAAAACACTCTCAAAAGGTCATTGGAGCTTAAAAGCCACGAATCAGTCCATTATATATATTGTACATGAATATTTTGACCTCACACTGCTGATGTTTATGATGCGGTTAATTCTATCTCTGACGACACACATCATATAATATATCGCAGGAAAGCCAAAGGTCCCTGGTTAGTTCTAACTGTTCTGTCTATGGAAGTCTATGGACACTGACTATATATCAGTGTCCAAGTCGCACGGCCATACAAAACTTCCAGCCCTTGATTAGAACATTAAATCCGTCTGAATTTTCATCTGAGCAGCAATTTAAAATCAATGTCGATACTGAAATCTAAATTGAATTAAAAAAATATTATCACGAGGGCTAATGCATCTCTCATGCAACTTGCATTGGCCACAGAACTGAATTGGAAAGGATGTCGTACGTAGAGCGGATTCGTTTATCAAGCCCAGCTCCTACTGGCCAAACTCCCAACGCCACTTTTCCATTCCTAAAATATCACATCTGCTATCAGTGATTTCACGTAAGTATAATCGTTAGGAATGTCACTGCATTCACAATTTGTCGCTGAAATATTGTATCATGTATGACTGGATTACTTGACCAGTTTCCATTTTAGGGGTGACCGGATTGTCTTAGCAATTATTTGAAAATATCTTAAAAGATGGACATATTATTTTAATATACTAGCAATGCAACTGAAAAGAACAATGTATAAATTCAGTTTCCCAGAGTACTGTTCGCAAATAACTGATTTACAAAAGCATTTTCAGTGTGCACGGAATAGTAATGAGGTTATTAATGGGATAAGGAGGTTGTGGTGTTCGCATGAATGAGATATAAAGCTTAGAAGACCTTTATAGAGGGAGCGGAAACTGTGAAGTTTTAACTGTGGTCTGTGGAATAGAGGATTCACATATAAAAGAAAGCCGGACTGGACGCACAGGAAATAAAGATTACTGGAGTTATGAGATTTTATTCTGGCATTTAACTTTAAGAATGGCGAAATACAAACATTATGCTTCATCATGCGGCAGCTGGGTATCTAACATAGTAAACTTATTGCATGAAGAAAGTTTTGTGGAGGACCAAAATTAATTAATATGATTATCGCAATCACTGCCACATGCTGGAGCAAATTGGTTGTCTCTCTGTCCGTCGCTGGCCTGTCCTGGAACTTCACTTTTGGTTTTGCTTCAACAAACATATTGGAACAATTAACCCTTTGACCCGTCTACAACATTCGCCTTTCTCTCAATAGTTGGCTGTTTCGAAATTAATGTGGCCACGGTTTGATAAATGGCAGCGGACATAAATTAAGAATATATTAAATCCGTTTTCTCGCAAGTTTGTGGTACTCTGACAAGCTCACAATATGTACAACAATGAGTCTATAGCTAGGGGAGTTATATTTTATAACTTCTATATAACTTTAGTCTTTAGAACACTCTTCGATTCAGTCGTCTTTAATAATATCGATCGATTAGAGAAATATTATATACTAGTATGTCTATCCTAGCATGTACTCTTTGGTAGAGCTTTTTCAGCTAGTCGGTATAGATTATACGCGATTATATAGTTCAGAATATACCATGTCAAATATTGGTCCGTAATTAGTAGAATAATATTGAGTGGCCGATCGCAGAAACCGCTGGAAGTATTTTTCGGAAAACCAAAATGCCGGATTCCGCTTGGTTTCATGTCATGGGTTGAACCCCACGTCCACGCGAATGAGGTAATTTAGCATATAAACAGTGCTGGCTCTGTTTTCAATAATACTTGCCATGGAAGCTTTCAAAAGTCAATAACTCGGCGAGTGTTTAAAATACTGACCAACTGAGTGAGACATTTACCCCTGAATTTCGACTCATAATCGAGTTTTGTTAATTTCAAATATAAATTCCAGGTGATTCGTTGGTTTTATAGTTGACAACCAATGAATATAAATCCCACCGATAACTGGGGTCTCGATAACGAATGCAAAGCAAAAACGCAAAAGCCGTGAAAAGGACTAAAGAAAGTTTTGAGATCTGGCTATTTCTTAAATATATCAGGTGCTTGTTGGTCAAACAGTCTCTCTTTATAGTTCACTGACAAGGAAGAAAAGTTGGCATTATTCGAATTTCGACTCAAGGTTTCAGTAACCTTTTTCTTACTAGATATCTTTCATGAGAGCAAGGAATACGAGATGAATTAGTCTTTAATGATCCGATTTAGTGACCAGAATATCATTTATCAATTTTTTTCAAAAAAAGTTGAAGGTTTCTAGTGGTATAAAATTACTGTGAAGACATTGCCTCGGCAGCAAAACCCAAGAGAAACCATTTGTAGCATGTAACTATAAACGTATATTAACATATCTCTCCACCGCTTATGCATTATGATTATTAATAAACCAACACAATGGCTGCATGTTGTTTATCTGAGCTGTTATAAATCTTTAATATCGACAGCAGATTGGTGAATTTGCATATCGCAGTGGTAAACTCCAACTTTTTGGCTGGCCTGGCTATGCAAACAGAGAGACATATCTTTTCTTTTCTTTTCTTTTCTACGAAAGCATTTAAATTAAAACCTTCATTCGGTAATTAATACCTTATTAACGCTTATGACCCAAAGAACAACGAGATCTTTATTCGCTATTCCACAGGGATTTTAAGAACCCTTTCAAGCGTAAACAGTCTTTTAAATCTTAGATAAACAATATGTTTAATATGTTGCGCCACTTTTGTATTGAAATACAGCTATCAAATAAAGCATTTTTGGCAGGTCTGTTTGGTCAGTTTTACATACAGACATTAAAGACTGTCTCCTGATATCAATTTAATTCAGATAAAAATACAGTGTTATTGTTGACAGTAGATACATTATTTTCCAAGTATTTGTTTGCTTGCAGGATGACAACAGTGAAAAGCTGACGAGATACATGTGGGACACTTGTCTGCTGACTTCGTCCGGTGATGGACAAGTTATTTTTTAAAGAAATATGACCGGATCAAAACAGATTTCGTATAGCGTTATTCAGTTACAGATAAAACTGGCAGAACTAAAACTTATCTGATAAAACGTTTTTAAAAGATAGCACAAGTATAGTAATACCGACAATAAATATAAGTACAAACCTCATCAAATTTCGTCTGCAACTGTTTAGCCTGGTTGATTCTTCTCGGCCATCAAGATAATTTTTCTTCCTCTGATGTAAAGACTGGAGAAGTTCAGTTTCGTTTTCTACTATCACCCAGGTATCACTAAATGAGTATGGAAAGTTGGCAGTTATCTATTTCTAACTGTTACTTGATGATCCTTGATCAGTTGATGTCTCTACTACGGAGTACAGTACTCTAAATACGTGAAATTCAACCAACTACATGTAGTCATCTACTGATCTAGCATTAGAAATGATTTTAGAGCGTATGATTTTAGAGATCTTTAGAGCGTATGATTTTTGTTTAAAAGAATTTCAGCTAATATTTAGTCTGTTCGTGTGTGGCTGCGCAACGATCTTCCTAATTCAGTAATTGAGAAAGGATTTTCAAGTGTTCTATATTGGATGCTAAAAGTGGAGATTTATAAGGAAATGTAATAATAATAATAATTTGTATAGCGCCATATTCAATACAACAGTTTTGTACTGGAGTGTTCGTCTCAAACTTTTTCAATCACCAGTACAAGAGATTCGGTTGTGTATTGAAATCCGTACAAAGAAAGCAACTTCCTAACTAGTTCTATGTAGATTCAGTTGGTTAGGTTTAAGCTAAAGATAAACTGTGTATATATAACTGACCTAAAAGCAAGCTGTTTGTTTGTACTGCCGTGTTCTCGCCACAGCTAAAATTACAAATGTTTAGCACAAAGATAAAACCGCAAACTCCGGCTCAGATGTATTGATGCCAGTCGGACAACAGTTTTGTGCGGTTCTTGTATTCGCCATTCGATGTACTTTGTGATATTGACAAGAAAGGTACGACAACGTTATATATTAGCTTATGTTACTGGGGAACGAGAAACAAGCTTTATATCAATTTATGTCAGTGCAACTTTGATATCTTTGTGAAAGCAAAACTTCCTGTTTCAATCTTTCATTGCTATCAGCAGGTTGAACTTCCGAACTGTCCTCTTTACCATAAGCAAAACTTAACTTCTTCATTCATGGTAGTGTTTTGCATTAAAAATTAATGATTCAATTACTAGGTCGTCATGAAATTTAGTTCATGGCTATGTTTCTTCTATAGGTTTAATGAAGAATGGATTAACCGAATCAAAAGTTTAAGGATGGATTTGAGATTTGACAAGTGGATCCGAGAGGATTGCTGACATAATAGTCTTCATGTCTTCAATTCCACAACCTGCCAATCAAGTAATTGAAATTTCATTGTCGCAATCGCCTCGAAGCGGTTTCCAGCTGTTGGTCGATACTTGAACCACCCTTATCCGTCTCATAATTATTCATACAAGCAAACGGATTGGTTCCTTTCCAAGATTATCTTCACAACTAAATTAGTGTTTCTCCATACGTCACTTGGTAATTGGTGACGTCTTGTTGACAAGTAGACAGAACTCGCGCAGGCGGACACCAAACACTGCCCTCCATTACCACCAGCGATCGTGACATTGAAACGGGCATCGAAAGGATCGGTTCTTATCTTTAAACTCTTCGTGTGCGTTTCAGGTGAGTAAAATCGGCCTAAAATCCCCCTAGAACTGTTGTTCATAATCCGCTGTGTGTTTAGGTGTAAATTGTGGCCATATTAGAAGAACAATTTCCGAGATCTGAGCGTTTCAAGTTAATCGATTCTTCAACAGAAGTCATCGCCATCTTCAAAGCATGAGGGTTTGCTTGAATGACTAATATGGCCCTGAGTGTTTACCGTCATTTCATTCTATTCAAGTTTAAATTAAAACTCGTACATATTAGTACAGTTAGTAAACAGTGTGTCAACAGTAATTTCAACCGAATTTGTCTCTTACATTACAACACGTAGCTCTCTCTTTAATGTTGCTTGTTCGTCCCCCCGTTCCTTTCAGTCTTGGCTGACTTTCAGACAATTGGCAATCCCACTTTGATTTAGTGGGCTTCGCTACGCTCATTGCTTATTTAAATACTCTAATTAGAATCCCTGATATCAAAGCAGAAATTGTTTATTCCTTATCTATATTGAGTTTAGATGTCTCGCCGAGAAAGAGAAGCTGGTACAAGAGCTCAAAGTGAGGATACAGGAATGGAAGTCTGCTCTTCCACGGTCACCGCAAAGCGAGACCATAGGGCGACTGGCAATTCTCGAATGCCAAAATCCGTATCTGCATCCGCTAAAAGGTAACTTATCCCTCCCCGCTATAAAGCCAGAGAGACAACAGACATCTCAATCCCGTCTCTCTTCGGCTAAATATGATTTAACGAAGCCTGGAACACGCCAGAATTAAGACAATTAACACCCGCGGCTGCATTTCCACTCGGCAGTTGAAGAGGTCTACAATATTGGTCATGAAGGCCAAGATGGCAGCTGATCGCAGTCATTTGCATTTTAACTTTATCGCGTTCGCTTTCGAAACTGGTTGGGTTTTCTCTTTCGGTCTAGCTACTGTTAGATAGTAGACACGCGTAGGAATCATCAAGAGATTTGTGAGTCAGGTTGGTAACACCAGTTAATCCCAGAAAGAACTCCCACGACATCATGACAGAGATGGTTTCATCGGTTCACTTGGCCCGGGGGCTTGCTGCAAAAGTGATTCTTCATGATGAGCCCATAGAACTCGCGAAATAATGCCTTTAATCCTAAAGAAAACTTTCAGTCATGTAACACAAGTTACTTTTTTACCTTTTAGGATTCAGCGAGAATTAGCAGAGATCACGTTGGATCCCCCGCCGAATTGCAGGTACTCACTCTACAATTGTCGGCTGACCAGAAAACCTTTATCTTCAATGATTTGTTTGTAAAAACAATAACATTATGCGGGGATTGTGAGAACACATCCTATATACATGTTGAACATAACCCGCCGCTTCTCGGCAAGTCTGTCTCAGTAGTCAGGTAGCGCGCCTAACGAATGGTGTATCTGGTAATTGGGAGTCTGTACAGCTAAGTTGCGGCAAATCACACTCAATTATTCTAAAGTAATAAGGACATTTAATATCGCCACGTGTGTTGCAGTGTGTACAAAGTCTTTGTTTTGCTTACTTTAAACCAATTATGCGCTTGCTCGTCGATAAACACCAGCCGTATCTCTCAACTGCCATAAATCTTTTGGTTTACTCTGCCCGAAGTTCTTCTGATGTTCTTCAAGGGAGATATCATGTCCGGTCGATGGTATTGCGGTATTGAATAATCTTCAACGGAGCGAATGAAGGCGCTAACTTGATTTTTATATTTATACAAGTCTCCAGGCTCATGCGAACTCATGTAAATGAGTCTATCCAGTTCGATCTAAAACACCTGTCCCGATTTAATATTAATGTTTAGATCTGTCTCATAGCAAAAACAGCTTCAGAAACACAAACACCCTGTTGCGGTGTCAATATCGTTTCTTTAGAGATCGCGTATCGAACACTCGTACAATATTCGTTAAGAATGACTCGTCAAGATCAAGTATAAAGGAAGGAGTTTGCCGAATTCCGTACCAAGTCGCGTCGATGGTCAAAGAGAATTAATTAAATTAATACTTTTGAAAGTCACTTTAGTTTTAGCCGGATTTTTTATAAAACAGAGAAAATGTTGTTTTAACATTCGGGGTCTTTAGAAGTTGCATAAGTTATCTATTGTTTTTCTTAAGTTAATTATTTTTTTACAAACTTTTGTCGTCCACTGTTGTACTCAAATCTCACTGAATTTAAAATAACTTCGTTTCAAATATCATACTTCCAAACGAGCATTGATCCTTTCTGGAGTATTTATTCACATTAATTAATCAATATGCTGAAACCTCGCGGAACAGCTGTCAGCACTATATATTTAAAAAGGTTCCATAACTGTTTCTCCCGTTACAGTCTAGTCATAGAGATTTTGTTATCATGTTAAAATGTCACTAAATATCAAATAAGCAATGGAGAATGATAGCATTGCATTCCTTAAAACGATATTGACGCAAAAAAAACCCCGATGTCTATATTTAAGAAGCGAGGTCAAGTGACAAAGTTAAAACTCTAATCGAAAGGCAAGGTAGCTTGTGGCTTGTGTGATAGGCAGACTATATATATATATATAGCCGTGTCTACCACTGCACGTTCCATCCGTACAATTCAGTTGTCATAGTTGTCAGAACTTATTCACAAATCAGTTACCCAGACAAGGCTTAAAAACGTGTCGTCTGAGTTTTTAGGAAGCTTGTATTGTGTTATATTGGCGCAAACACGTGCAAACGCGAACTGCTTTGTCATGTGCTATAAACCGAGTGAGGTGGAGAGCATGAGCTGTTTAGAATGACAAATATTCCCGTCGATGATGTTTGAATACGAAACAATTATGCCCTGGAAAATGAAATCTTTGACATTGTCAGTCTTGACATTGCGGAAGTGTGTATTATGTTTTGCATATAATTTATTGTTGAAGATTAAACAGCAGCTAATGTTACCATGCCAACGTCTTGTCACCTTTGTATCATATTATCAATTTCATCATCATCATCATCATCATCATCATCATCATCATCCCTTAAAAAATTTCTATTTGTAGCCTTATTAAACGTATAAACTTAAGGCCAAGGTATGGCCAAACGTTTTTTAAAACAAGAATACATTTTTTTACAATTTAACATTATCAGCTG
>JAOBYG010662152.1:0-14462 GCA_025403545.1 Epizoanthus stellaris | reverse complement strand
CACGACGTCGAACTAGAAGACTGGACACCGCAGAAGATTGCCGAGCGAGGCATCTCGGTAACCACCAGTAGAGAATTCGAACCGCGTTGGGCCGAGACCTCGCCGACCTCGCCCCGACCACCAGTACGGCTGATCGAGGGGAAGGGTACGATCCACTCCATGCAGCGCCAGCCCGATCACTGGACCCTTCGAATCACCACCACATCCCAGCTCGAGCACGGCGCCTTGCTCGAGCTCGGCTTGCTTTACTTTCCCGGTTGGACGGTTCGATCTGGCGAAGAACGCCTGGCCGTGGAGATCGCGCCAAAGACAGGGCTTGTTCGCGTACGGCTGCCATCCGGCAGCCACCAGCTCGACGTTCGCTTCGAGGCAACTCGAATTCGCAAGGGAGCAACGGCTACCAGTGGCACCGTGTTCGTGCTGACGTTGTTGATCGGACTCCTGCCGGCGTGGCGCCGAGGACTGCTGCTCGGAAACCGCGAGGAGACAGAGAGTTAGCTGTCAGGCATGGACACGAATCGCCTGCGGTTTCGCAACAGATTCCTCGTGAGAAGGCCGGGCTAGCAGCCGCCTACTTCTAGAATCGACGGACCTCGCACTTCCACTTGTCGGTTTGAGGCCGAGGGCTTCGTTTAAACATCATGTTCCACTATTTGGTGGCTTTGCGCGTCTTTGTATGAACCCGGACCCTTCTAGGACCCATCCGGCCAGGAGACTTCGCGTCTCCAGGATCTTCGTCTCGCGAGATGGGCCCTTGATCGACTTCTACCCCCGAGTTGCGTTGGGGGAGAAGGTGGTTGAAGGCGACGGGGTCATCTGGTTGAAGTAGGGGGCGACCCCCAAAGAGCAAGTCGGAAGTAGAGCTCGCGTGCCCGCGAGAAAGGACGATTCAAAATGGTAGAGATCAAAGACTCGACGACTACGGCCGCCGTAGAACCCTTTTCCCGTGTTTACACCCTGGCGGAATTCATGAATTGGAATCCGACCACTGACCCGATGCTCCCCTTTCGCCGATGTCCCGTCGCTCTGGCAAGTCGGGTGAAGCAGGACCCGCCTCCCCCTCAGGTCTTCACCTCCTCTTTTATCAACGGAACCGATGGAAAACTGCCGATTCAGGGGCAGGCCGCTCCTGCTGCCGACAACCTCTACAATTTCCAATATTGGCACTTGATCGACCATTTCGCCTTCACCTGGGGCGAGGTTGCACCACCCACGCCCCAGTGGGTGTCGGCGGGTCACCGCAATGGAGTCCGCGTCTACGGAAGCGTTTCGCCATCGAGCAACGCATCTCTTTTCCTTGAAACCAAAACCGGGGCAAATAAAAAACCTTATTACCCGGTGGCCGACCAAATGTTGCTGATGGCCAAGGAATACGCATTCGACGGCTGGGTGCTCGATGTCGAAGAGGGCAGTCCCTCGCAAATGGACGAATATCTCGACTTCTTGAGCTATTACAAGAAGACGATGGACAGCAATTCGGACTATCAGAACCAAAAGCTGATTTGGTACGGGGTCGGCTCCCAGGGTGGCTGGAATAATGAGCTGAACGCAAACAATAAGCCATTCTTCGAGCTCACGGACATGGCGTTCATCAACTATGGTTGGGGTGAGAGCAACAACAACATGCAGGAAAGTGCGCAAACGGCGGGAGACCGGGCAAAAGAAGTCTTCATGGGGGTCGCCGTGGAAGTGGTCGGCTGGACCGGTGATCAAGCCGCATGGGGCTCCTACCCTTATCAGCAGCTCAATCAATGGAAGCAGCTGGACTACCCCACTTCTATCGCGCTCTATTCACCCAATTGGACCTATGCCGGCTCGACCGGCCAATTGACAAAGCCGACACTAGCGCAATTCGAGCAAAACGAGGTGAATTTTTGGGAGGGCTGGTCAACCGATGCCGCAGGCTGGCCGCAAAAGCCGGAGACTGCGGCGGATGGCTTTTCGGCAATTGCCAGCTACACCGATATGCGCTCGGTGATCGGATCCGCCCCTTTCAGAACCTGTTTCAACACCGGCGTCGGCAAGCGTTATTTCATCGCTGGAGAACCCCAAATCGGCACCTGGAACAGTGGTTGGAATGCGGAATTCGGCGCCTGGAACGATATTTCCCAGCAGGAGGTGTTGCCCACTCGGCGCATCCCCTCAGGGCCCGGCAAGGTCAGCTTCGATTTTGACAACGCCTACGATGGAGGATCCAGCCTGAGCATCCAGGCTCAAGGAGAGGTCAAAGCGTCTTTGTTCAAAACTGATATTTCGCTGGAAAGCGCGTCGTTGGTACTGGAATTTCAATTTATGGCCCCCACGGCTCCGGCGGCTTTTTCGGTAGGGTTTCGCTTCGGAGATGACTCAGCTTCTATCAGCTACAACATAGTCAAGCTGGACCAAGCAGGACAATGGACGCGAAGCTATTTCAGCCTCGGCGCCGCCACCGGCTTTTCTTTGCAGGAGATCGTGATCAAGACGGATTTGCCACAGCTCAACATCGGTTCGGTGGCTCTGCATTCAGGAACGTTGACCACCCCGACAGTGGGTGCGATCCAAGTAAAAAACGCCACCAGGAGCACTGCGTACCCGATGCCTGGTAGCTGCTACCTGTCTTGGGAAGCGGGAACGGGTGATGTTGCGTACTACAATATCTTTCAATTGAACGGCGGCACCGACAGCAAGACACACTTATTCCTGGGCCGTACCTCCAGAAGGATATTCTATGTGGGCAAGCTCCTGTTGCAGTCAGATGCCACCAACCCCGTCGTCAATCCTGTGATCGCGGTCCAGCCCGTGGCGCCTGATGGTGGCGCGCCTGCGATTGACACCTATACCAAGACCGTCTCGTTTTCCGGGTAAGGTTCTGAAGAATAGCCTGTCGCGGGATCGACTGACTTGAGCGCCACGCCTGCGTGTGCGCTCGAGTTAGAAGAGCTTCAACTCACGCCTCTGCCGATTTTCTCCAAGTTGGGCGCCGTTTAGAGGCTGCTCGGCGCCGCCACTCTCTCGACCGACTGCGCGACGGCGCGTACCGGATCCTACTCGAAGGCATCGGCAGCTTCTGCCACTAACAGCGCGAGCACAATCATGGAAGGCTAATCCCTGCGCTTTCATTTGCGTAATGTCTGTCGTCAGCCATTTGGGCGATCATTGTCCTCCTTGACCCTGACGCCCAGGAGCTTGGACTTCCGCAAAAACTTCGAGGAGCCTCCCATGCGCCTTTCGATTCTCTGCCTGATCCTCCCCCTGCTGACGGCCTGGACGGCTGACGCTTTCCCGCTGGTGCCGACGCTCGAGGAAAGAGCCCAGGCCGTGCCGACAGGATCGCTGCTCGCCCATGACGAGGCCATCGCTATTTCCGGGGACACCGTCGCGGTCCGGACGGTGCTCGGCGAAGTGCATATCCTCGAGCGCAATGGTGCCTCTATTTTGTGGCAGGAGACCGCGATCCTGACCGCCAGCTCACCCGATAGCGAGGCCTTTGGCTACAGCCTGGCGCTTGACGGTGACCGCCTGGCGGTCGGCGACTTTCGGCATGTCGATCTGGGATTGGTCGACGCTGGCGCTGTCTTTCTCTACGAGCGCGACGGCTTGGGCCAGTGGCATGAAGTCGACGTGATCAAGCTGCAACCGCAAGCTCTAGGGGCCCGGTTCGGCCAATACCTCGATCTCGATGGCGATGTGCTGGTCGTGCGAGCCCATGTTGGCGGCGCATCGAGCGCCTTCCAGGAGGCGGTAATCTTTGAGCGCGATGCCTTGGGATCGTGGCAGCAGATCTCGCGGGATGGCATGCCGACGCTCTTGACCGTGACCGCCGATGGCGATCGAGTGATCGCCGGCAGCCGCGGCGCGTTTTTGGGGCGCGGCGAGATCAGGATCTACGAGAAATCCGCGGGTTGGACAGAAGTCGCCGCGATCGTCGGTCCTACGCAGTTTACTTCCTTTGCCGAGGCCGCCCATCTCGATGGTGACACTCTGGTCGTCGGCTCGCCCTATCAGGCAGAGAAGGTCTTCATCTATGGTTTCGGCAATGGTTCCTGGCAGCTCGAGGCGACCGTCTCGGCCCCCGAGAGCGGCAAGAACTTCGGCTCTCAGGTGGCGATTCAGGACGATCTTCTGGCGGTCAGCGCCTACGGTGACGTACAAGTCGGTGACGCCGGATCTGTCTATATCTTCCAGCGCGACCTGGGAGGCCCAGGCGCCTGGGGCCTCTACGCCAGACTCGAGTCCTCGGCGCCGATCACCGGAGCCTTCTTCGGCTGGCGCCTGGACTTCGAGGACCGTCGCCTCGTGGTCGGCGAGCAGATCGCCGGCCATAACCGCGTGCATATCTTCGATCTGCGGCCGGGCGGTCTCGACGTCACCCTGACCGGCGGCGGCATCTGCAGCTCGACGGATATTGTCGACCTGGTCGCTGAGGTGGTTGCCCCCGACGGGGTCATTGGAATGTTCTCCCAGGTCAACGGCGTTGCGACCTCGACGATCTGCGCCCCGGTCTGTGGCTTCGATCCCGTGGAGCCCTTCCAGGCGACGTTGACCCAGTCCTGTGACAACTCGGTCACCGCCATCGCGACCGATGTTCTCGATAATGTGGGCAGCGATACGATGATCATTCGATTCGACCCCGACGCTCCGGTGATGACCTGCCCCGACGATATTTTCGTCAACCTGCCCTTCTCAGGCGCCAGCGCCGCGACGGTCATTGTGGCGACGCCGACCGCGGTCGATGCCTGTGACGGTGCGTTGCCTCTACCCTGCCAGCGCGAAGACGAAGACTTCGTGCAACCCGGAGAGCAAGACCAATATCGGCTGGGTACCGCCCATACGGCCTGCTTCGTCTCCGATAGTTGCAACAATCTTGGCACCTGCGGCTTCGACGTCACGGTTTTCGATCACGATGTGGCTCTTCCGGCCGTCGGCTGCGAGCTCTTCGACTTTCGAGACAATCAACAACTCGGCGGTAGTGTCGCCGGCTTTGTCCCGGTCAAGCTGGGCGATACCACGACACTCTTTCAAGACGTCATGTTCGAAGGTGTCGAGCTCGAGGCCAACGGCTCGTCCCTCGGGCCGTCGGCCGACAATGCGGCCTTGCTCTCTCGTCAAATCAGTGGCGATTTTCGCACCGAAATGCCGGTACCCGCCTGGCTCGGCGGCGGCGCCTCGCCCAAGGCCGGGCTGATGGTGCGGTGGGGTCTGACTTCTGATGCGGCGCGGGCGATGGTCATGGTCCTGCCGAACGAGGGTAGCGGCGGAACCATCGAGTTCCGTGTTCGTGCCGAGGATGGCGTGACCGGCCAGGCGCTGGCCACCAGCATCCCCGCCAGCGGCGTCACCGATCTGGCTCTCGAAGTCGAAGGTCAAAGGGTCACGGCGCAATATTCAATAGACCACGGGCTGAGCTGGCTGACGCCCAGCGGCGCGCTCGGTGGCGCGGCCAGCCTGACGGTGCTCGGCGATGCCTACCTCGGCCCCGCCGCGTCATCCGAGGAAGCCGCCGATACGACCTTCGTCTTTCCTTATCTCGAGGTCTGCCCGATCCTCGGCGTCGACCCCGGGGAACCGCCGGCCAACAGCAACGAAGGCTGCCAGGACGACGGCTTCGAAGATCAGGCGGTAGCCCAGGACTGGACGCTGACCGGCGTCGGCAACGCCAATCAAGTCTCGGTCGACGAAGACGGCGGCGTGCTAGCCCTGACCGCCGATGGCGCCACCGCCTTTGCCGGCGCCGACAATGCCGGCTATCTCTACAAATCGATGAGTGGCGACTTTCGCGTCGAAGTCACCGTCAACGGCACTCAGATGAGCACCGGCGGCGCCTATCGCAAGGCCGGGCTGATGGTGCGTGAGAGCCTCGACTCGCAGGCTCCTCGGTTACTCGCCCAGCTGGTGCCGTATTGGAACGGCGGCAGCGATAGCCATCTGCAATTCGTCGCTCGCGAATCTCAAGGCGGCCCTGGCAACCTGGCAATCGCGACCGACGTGGTGGATAGCGCCCGGGTGGTCCGCTTGGCGATCGAGCGGCGTGGCGATGATTTTCGCGTCCAATACTCCTTTGACGGCGGCGCCAGCTGGACGACGCCGAGCGGCGGCCTGAATGGCAGCGTGACCCTGTCTCTACCGCCGACCTTATTGGTCGGTCTCGACGTGGTGTCCAACAACATCAGCGTCACCTCGACCGCGACCTTCGACGATTTCACCCTCTGCCCGATCTGCCGCCTCGATGACTTTGAAGACGGCGCCGTCGGGTCGCAGTGGACCTTCACCGGCGTCGGCAACGCCAACCAGCTCGCCATCGACGAGTCCGACGGCGTGCTCAAGCTGACGTCCGACGGCGCCACTGCTTTTGCCGGTGCCGATAATGCGGGATTCCTCTATCGGCAGGTCAAGGGCGACTTCCGCGCCGAGGTGACGGTGGACGGTGAAGGCATGACCACCGGCGGGCCCTACCGCAAAACCGGATTGATGGTACGCACCAGCCTCTATCCTTGGGCCCAGCGACTGATCGCACAGCTGGTCCCCTACTGGAATAACGGCAGCAGCAGCCATCTGCAATTCGTCGCCCGGACCGCCCAAGACGCGCTCGGCAATACCGCCGTGGCCACGGACGTGGTCGGCGTGCCAAGGCAGGTGCGGCTGGCCATCGAGCGCAGCGGCGACACTCTGAGTGTTGAATACTCAACCGATGGTGGTGTCACCTGGGTGCAATCCACGACCGGTCTTGGCGGCAGTGTCACCATGCCTCTACCGGACACTTTGCTGCTCGGTCTCGATATGGTGTCCAACAACATCAGTGTGACGTCGACCTCGCACTTTGATGACTTCCTTCTGTGCCGGGCTCCTTGAGCCCAAACGACGCGGCTCTTCGTTCGGCCGTCGACCCGCGTCGTATGATTATGTGAACGAAAACGCGAGCCTTCACGCCAAGGATCCGACGTGCTCAGCCGAATAAAGTCTCTGATTCTCCACAGCACTTTGCTCCTCGGAGGATTGATCGTCGGTCTCGCCCTCTCAGAAGCGATCATCCGCTTGATCCAGCCCGAGCTTCGAGACGTGGTAGAGGCCAGATTCGAGCAGCATCACTACCGGATTCACGCCAATCCTCGCAACACTCGACTTCAGCGCAAGGGACCTGACAGCCAAGAGGTCCACGATGTTCTCTTCAACAACCTAGGATTTCACCAGCATCGAAGCTTTGAGAAGACCAAGCCCGAAGGCCTCGTGCGGATCGGTATTTTCGGTGATTCCTTCACGGCCAACCTACGGATGCCTGCTCCCTATTCGTTCACCGAGCCGTTGCAGCACCTCCTGCGAGATTTCGCATCGCCGGCCGAGGTTCTGAATTTCGGCGTCGATGGCTACGGAACAGATCAGATCTACCTGCACTACCTCGATGAAGGGGTCGCTCTGGATCTCGATATTGTGCTCTATGTCTTCTGCCACAACGATCTGCGAGACACTCTGGCGAATAACCTCTTCACGATCGAGCCATCCGGAGAGCTTCAATACCGTCCCAGGCGCCAATCGCGATTCTGGATCTCGGTGATCAAGCGGTTCTATCTCACCTATTTCATCGCCGAGCGTAGCCAGATCCTGCGAGAGAGACTGGCGCCCTCGCCTTGGGATCGTGGCACCATTTTGACTGCCGAGCAGGAGAAGCAGAATCGTCGAAAGCTGGCGGCCGTGCTGATCGAGAGCGAGTCCCCCGAGAAGCGGCGAGCCAAAGCGATATTCCACGCCTTGATGGCAAAGATGAGAGACGCGACCGCGAGCCATGGTCAAGACTTTCAAGTCGTATTGCTTCCCAGGATTCAAGAGGCCAACAAAGAAATTGAAGAGCTGCTCACAGCGCTCGGAATAGAGACGCTCGACCTATTTCCGATCATCGAGCGCGAAGCACAGGATCGCCGCGAGTTATTCTTTCGTTCTGATAGCCATTGGAACGAAGAAGGAAACAAAATAGTCGCCGTGCACCTATTCAAAGACCTCATGAAGCAGCAGGATTTGCCACTACCCACCGATCGCGAAATTCGCCAAAGCCTCTTCGCCTACTATGCGGCCTTCGCACCGACGCGGGTCAGCGAGAGCTGGCTCGAAGAGATCGAGGTCTCAGAGCAGCGGCTGCAGGAGATTCGAGCCAGCTACCAGAGCCAACAGAGGTCAGTTGAACCGGCAGGATGAATGATCGATAGTCGTCTCAAAAGACTGATTCTAGGGTCATTAGCCCGGACTCTTCAATGGCTTGCACCGACTGGGCGCCGAGTGTCGCGAGCGCTGGGGGCTCCGGATTAGTTCTTCGCTCTTTCCTTATGACATCCGAGACACCCAGGCGCCTCGAACGAGAGTGTGCGGAGGAGCGTCACGCGGTCCGTCTGGCAGGACCTGGCGTTCGTCTGGCAGCTATTGAGGTCCGGCAGGGAGGGTACGTCCGATAGGTCCTTCGGCACCACGAATTCATCGGCCACCAGGAGTTTCTGCCGTCGTTGAAGGTAAATTGACTCAGGCCAGTTTGAATATGATTTCTGCGTCGTAGCCAAATTCCACCCGTCGGCCACATCCTGCTTGCTGAGCTTGTAGTCGCCCTGCCCCTCGGCCATGAACAACAGGTCTCCAAGAGCCATCATCTGATTCTCGAAGTTGTGTGGAACTCGGTCGGTATTGACGCAGAGGTGAGAGATGTCTTTGGGGATCAGCGTGCTTCCCGCCGCCGGCAAGCGCTTCTCGGCCTGCTTCACGAAATTCAGGAACGCTCCGAATTCTGCGCCATAGATGGTGTCCGCGCAGCCCTTCAGGATGCCGAGCAGCGCGCCTAGGTTCTGACTCAGATCAGCAACGCCGGTCTGAGTCACGGCGGCATGTGTATAGCCGTTGAAAGCCGGGTAATCGACGATCGATTTGTCCAGAAGGAGCTTCCCGATCTGTAGCTGGGTGGCCCCCGTCACCACGCTTGTGGACGCTTTCTCGACGTAGCCTTGCTCCACCAAGGAGGCTCCTTCGAGCACCATCGCCCTACCGTAAGAATACACAGACGCGGCGCGAAAGCCGTTGACGGCCATATGAATCGTCGGCTGCCAGGCATTGAAGGACTCGAGTAACGGGCCTTGCGAAGAGACGCCGCTCAGGCTGGACAACTGGTTGTCTGCGAGATAGAAGCTGCGCTGCGAAAGTTTCGTATCTTTGAACGCCTGGCCGGCACTGACCGGAACCAGCTTGTACTCCGAGGCCCGCCAAAGGTACAGCCACCCAATGCGGGCCTGCATGAGCGCCTGGTAAGCCTTGGTCTGCGCTTTCTCGTCCTCCGTGCCGGCTGCCTTATAGAGCTTCTCACCATGCAAAAAGCCTTGGTGTAGTTGCTTCGCTGCCGCATCGATCTGCTGGTAGTCGCCAGCATGGTAGACCTTCCAGAAGTTGCGCTCCGCTTCCCGGATCTCGACGTCCTCGGAGGCACCATTGCTGCCGACGACAGGATCCTGCGATTGTGCTTCGAGCAGCGCCGGGATCAAAGCGAGCGTCACAGCCATGACCAGCACCGGTGCCTGCCATGGGCGGCGGTTGTCTCCGTGTCGGACGGCGCCATTCAAAAGTCGATTCCGTCTGTTCATTGTCCAACTCCTCATCGCATATGGAGCACCGGCTTGTTCTAGCCCGAGGTCAGGCCAGATTCCAAAGTCGAGGACGGTGGACTCCCTCCCCGGGGAATGGAGCGAAAGATCGCTAAAAAGCGGCGCGTTTTAGGTTGAATACCCGATAAAGGGTAACACGATGATGAAAAATCAGCGGCTTGGGATTGATGAAAAGACAAAAAGCCAGGGCCAGTAGCTTTAACAGAGGGTATTAGAAATATTGCAATTATTATTGCGGTTAATTCTTGGCAAGCTCGACGACTCCTTGCGATCTGCAGCGCTGCACAAGTCCCTTTCGATTGTTCGCATATCGTGCAGAGCCCCCCAGAAGTGCCTGGCACTTCTGGGGGGCTGCACTTCTGGGGGGCTGCACTTCTGGGGGACTCTGCACAGGAAGTTTCCCTGCCTGCGTCGTCAGGGTACCCCCAGGCAGACATCACCCACGCCGTGAGGACACGGGTCGCAGCCATCCGGCAAGCCGTCGCCGTCGGAATCGATGCCCTGAGGGTCCGCCGGACATTCGCCGGCGACCGTCGTGGTCACAGCCCACACCGGATTGGTATAAGCAAAACGCGTGATGCAATGACCGAGACGGCTATCGCAACCGCCGTTGTCCAGGGTTTTGCGATGGGTCTTGGCAAAGGCCCGGACGAAAAATCGATCACCCGAATTGTCCTCGGTCGCCTCGAAGGCAGTGAGATCCAAGGTCTTCGCTTCGATGCCGTAGAACTGATCTTCGGAAAGCGGAAAGTCGGGCCCAGGGAGAGTGAATCCGAGCGGCTCACACAAGAGCAACACGTCCTCATCTTCCAGATCTTGACATAGCTCACACGAGTCCTGGCTGGTCACTTGCTGACAGTCCTCGTCCTGCAGCAAGGGCGTGGTCCCGAAAGGCGAGTCGTCATTGCCCACGCATTGCAACGTGGTGATGCTGCATTGGGCCTCTTCCAGACCCTGGCCACCTGAGATGCGCAGGCTGGTCGTCGCGGTACGGGTCACGTGCCAGTAGTGATCGTCATCGAGCAGACCATGGTGGAGGCCATCGGCCGCATCGTAACCAGTGGCCGTCAATAGCCCCTCGGTGGTTCCATCGCTGCGCGGGCCGTGGCGGAATGGCGCGTAAGTGCGGCCGTCGCCGTCTTTCTGGACGCCGAGAAAGAGATCGATCCTCGCCACCGCGCCGAATTCTTCGGTGCTCAGCCACTCCACCAGCAATGGCAACTCGGTCTCACCATGAAGATGCGCAACGCCGCCCATCGGAACGACGGCAGATTTGATTCTGTGGCGGCCAAAGATCGTTTCCCGCTCGCCAGGAGTGGGTCGTGGCTTCGACTTCTGCCAGATCGTCGAACGAATATTCAATCGGTGGGCCGATCGGTTCAGTGACGGTCACCTTGCATATATTGCCAAGACCGACCACTTCATGAGCCACGGAAAACTGACCGTTTGGGCTGACCGGGTATCGGACATCTCGAAAGACCAGGTTGGCGTCATGAATCGTCAGCTGAATGGGAATGGATCCATACTCTGGCTCATTATTGCCTGGGTCGATCGGCTCCATGCGCCAAGGCGCATCAAAGGAATATTCAAATGTCCCCTCAATGCCGCCGGTGGCTCCGGAATGCGGCACCACGAAGGTCAGGGAAAAAAGCAGGAGGAGGAACAGAGGGCCACTGCTGGCTCGACGTCGTCTTGATGAAAAATCGCTGGGGGGCATGGGGTTTCTCCGTTTTCACACAGGTGTTTAGAGACCTCTTCTGGGTCTCGCAACCCATGGGAGGTAGTGCACCCGCTGCTACGGTAGAGCCCGATAGTTCACGCCATCCGATCCACCGACCACGGCGAAGAGACCAAGGCACAACGATGTCAGAACTTGGAGAAGATCAGGAACCATGACACTGATTTCCATTCTGTTTCCCGGGTTGCAAATCCGCTGTGATCATGCCGGGACTAAGATTGATCGCGCACTTTTTGATGACTGCCGACACATTAACAGCTGCATTGAATAGGAGACTTTACTTTAACGAGAACGCAGCTGCGCATGGAGCATGTGCAGCAGCGGCTGGCAGCGGGCATGATCGATCTTGCGGCAGCGAGTGGCCTAGAGTTGACCATCGCTTTCAAGACCTTCGATCTCGGCCAGGATCGTCCTATCGCCATAGCGATTCGGATGAAAATTCTTGGCGTATTCGGGCAGAGAGCCGCCCATCATCCAGTCCGCACACAGCTCACCTGCCGCACACGCGCACATGGTGCCATATCCTGAGAGAGCTGCGACGGCGAAGAGCCCCTCATGGTCCAGCGGCCCGATCAGGGGCCAGTTTTCCGTGGTGCGGGTGTAATAACCCGAGTACTGCACGACGGGGGTAGGGATTTGGCCCTGCGCGTATCGACCCAGCGCCGGGATGAAGCGACTGGCGCCTCGGAGAACGACATTCGGGAAAACGATATCGTCCTCCGGGTCCCACTTCGGTTTCTCCGGCGTTCGGTTATACGCCCATCCCAATTTGATCCGTGCTCCGGACTCGGGTTTGACGTGCAATCCTCCTGGAAATTCATTCAAAAGCCACCGGTACCCGGGGTCAGTCTCGATCAATTCTTCTTCCTCGTCACTCCAATTCAAGCGCTGAGGATCAGCGAAGATCGTAAACGGCATATCCCGAGGAATGATCCGATCCGGATCCGGAATGAGCATCTTGCGCTGCAAGAAAGACTGAATCGGCAGCTCGATTCCCAGGAAACTGGCCAGCTCATCAACGAACGGCCCGGCGGCGAGGACGAGTCTGTCAGCGGCAACCATTTGGCTACCGCCGCCATCGTTCCTCAAATGCAACCTGAACTCGGACGAGTTCCGCTCAATGGACTCGACGACGCCGCTAATCATTTCCAGGCCGGCGTTTCTTGCCTTGGACAATAACAACGAGCCGAGCGCATACACGTCGATGGCGCCGGCACGATGGACACGCACAACCTGCTGGATCGTATCGGCCAGATATGTGTAGTCCTGTCGAATACCTCCGGCATCGCGGTTTCGTTCAAGGTGCGGACTTGTGCTTTTCAGTTGTTCTGAAAGAAAGATCTCCCGATCGGCCGACTCGCTGACAAAGTCATAGCCGGAAAACCGCATGTCGAATGCATTATCGCTTTCCTCGGCAAGTTCCTGCATCAGATCCAGGCTGCGCTCGGCGAAAGCCGTCATGCAGGCTTGCGGCCAATAGTCCCGGAAGTTCTCGCCTGACTTGCTGGTCGTGAGCGACATTGGCATCAGCTTGTCGATCAACACGATTCGTGCCAAACCGTACTTGACCGACAGGTAGTAGGCGGTTGCGATTCCGGCAATTCCGGCGCCGACAATTGCGATCTCACATCGTTTCATGGCGGGTAGTGTGACCATTTTTTGATGAAGCTGTCTACTCGTGCAGGTTGCGCACAGCCCATCACCTTCAGAACTATTCCGCATTCTTGAGATCGCATCCCGCGAGCGCCCGATCATGCCCATTCAGCAGCACCGGCGCCGCTGCAAGCCCTGGAGCGCAAGCGGGAAGAGCCACATCCTCTCCGCGGTAGGATCACCGCTATCCTTGGAATAGAAAACCTCGAGAGACTCCCAATGGACACCTCACCCATCGTCGAACGAACCACCTGCTGCGTCGTCGGAGCTGGCCCTGCCGGCATGGTGTTGTCGTTGCTTTTGGCTCGACAAGGTATCGAGGTTATTCTGCTCGAGGCCCACGAGGATTTTGATCGGGACTTCAGGGGTGACACGCTGCATCCTTCAGCGATGGAGATCCTGGACCAGATTGGACTCGCTGAGCGGGTTCTCGAGATTTGTCGGGCTCGCCTCGGACAGGCCGAGATCGTGACCGCGGAGGGCACTTTCTCAGTCGCCTCTTTTGAAAGCTTGAAGTCGAAATTTCCATTCGTCGCCATGGTGCCGCAGGATGATTTCCTGGAATTGCTCGCGAAGGAGGCGAAGAAGTATTCCGGCTTCCGCCTGATCCTCGGCGCCAATGCCCGTGAGCTGATCGAAGAAGACAGCGTGGTACGCGGCCTGATTTACCGCCGAGACGGCGAATTGCATGAGCTTCGTTGCGATCTCGTGGTGGCCGCGGATGGCAGGGCCTCGCGGATTCGAAAGGCCGCCGGCTTTGCGCTACGGGAAAACTCTCCTGCCATGGATATCGTGTGGTTCCGCGTGCCCCGCCAGCCCACGGATGAGATCTCAGGTGTTGCTATCCGAGTTGGCAACGGAGAGCTGATGGTGGTCTTTGACCGCGGCGATTTTTGGCAAGCAGGTTATGTGATCGTCAAGGGTAGCTTCAAAGAGCTGAGACGAGGTGGAATCGAGATTCTTCGGAAAAAGATCGCTGTGCTCATGCCCCTTTTTGCCGATCGCCTCGAGGAGCTTCGGGATTGGTCAGACATCGCGGTTCTGGCGGTCGAGACCGGACGCCTCAAGCGGTGGTACCGGAAAGGACTGCTGCTGATCGGAGACGCCGCCCATGTGATGTCGCCGATCGGCGGTGTCGGCATCAACTATGCGATCCAGGATGCCGTCGCCGCCGCCAACATATTGTCTGAGCCCCTGCTACAGAATCGTCTCGAAATCGCCCATCTGGCTGCCGTCCAGCGCCGTCGGCAATGGCCGACTCGGGTCATTCAGGCGGCGCAAAGCCGCATCCAGAAAACGATCATCAAGGCCGCCTTGAAGTCGGACCATTCGTTTTCGCCGCCTTTCCCCATTCGCGGCGCCTCGCGATTCAGATTCCTACGGGGACTCTTTGCTCGCTTCGTGGCCTATGGCGCCCGGCCCGAGAAGATCGAATCGTCACACTTAGCCCGGAATTCTCACGAGGG
>JAOBYG010661042.1:0-14468 GCA_025403545.1 Epizoanthus stellaris | reverse complement strand
TCTCCTCACCCCTGTGTGACATCATCCATATATCTCATCACAACAGGTGTCATATCTTCTCTGTATCTCCTCACCACCGTGTGATATCCTCTATGTATCTCCTCACCACCGTGTGTTATCCTCTATATATCTCCTCACCCCTGTGTGACATCATCCATATATCTCATCACAACAGGTGTCATATCTTCTCTGTATCTCCTCACCACTGTGTGATATCCTCTATATATCTCCTCATTACTGTGTGATATCCTCTATACATTTTCCTCACCACCGTGTGATATCCTCTATATATCTCCTCATCACTGTGTGATATCCTCTCTATATCTCCTCATTACCGTGTGTTATCCTCTATATATCTCCTCACCACCGTGTGTTATCCTCTATATATCTCCTCATTACTGTGTGATATCCTCTCTATATCTCCTCATTACCGTGTGTTATCCTCTATATATCTTCTCACCACTGTGTGATATCCTCTATATATCTCATCACAACAGGTGTCATATCTTCTCCATATCTCCTCACCACTGTGTAATATCCTCCATATATTTCCTCATCACAGGTGTCATCTCTATATCTTCTCTTTTTAGATATGAATTTTCTATATGATAATATACTGGAACACAAGACGTCTTCTTACTCGCAGTGAGAATCGCTAGAGAGCAATAGTGTGAAATGGAACTTATTATAAAGTGAGATTTCTAAATACTATTTCAAATGGAACTCGGATATTTGGACGTTATAATAAATAGCAAACTGATTATTTACAAGTCAAGAATATATTAGTGGTTTACTAGACTCTCCAAAAATCATCACTGACACTTCAATAGCAGAGAGAATACACTAAAGGCAGTAATTAAGTCTGGCTTCCATATAATCGTTAAAGGTATCGGTACGGTCAGGAAAGCTGAATCGAATTCAAATTTTTTGCACTGCAGACACCGACATTTACAACTATCCTGACACCTTTAACAGTTATATTAAAGGCAGGCTTACGGCCTGATATTACAGGTCGTGCTACAGCAGTGTCGACATAAATTCAGTGAAACAAAAGGATTTATGTTTCGTTAGTACAGTGCCTTTGGTGTAATTGACTTTGATATCGAAAAATGGGCCTTCTTGGTCTTACAAAGCGGCAAAAATTGGAGAGCTAGAGTCACTCTACCATGTCTCCAGCAATTACTCAAGGCATTTCCAGTACTGTAATGACTAAAAGACTCTTTACTGTCACTAGTCTGTAATCTAAACTACCTGATCATTATCAGTGTGTTTACTAACGTCTATCTGCTCTCTCTTCCACGCAGTTTGTTTCTTGCCATTGTTCTAAATTGGCTTCACATCCTAAAAGTGACCAATTAACCCTTGACAAAATCGAGCAATGGTATAGAAAATGATTGCTAACAAAAACGACTTCACCGACGTTATCGCATAGGCAGGTTAAACAGGCGTGAATGCAGCACTGAAATCTGACTGTCACACTGTAGTGACTAGGGGGTCCGGTGCATTTGCCCCTACCGGGGGAAAGTTTGACATTCTAGGGTGTGTGCAATGCGCAATTTACTGCGTTTTCAGACTATGTTTAAAAGAAGCTTGCAATTAATGAAGCGACTTTACTTGCCAGTGAAAATTGCATCTTTTTCCGTGTTGAATGATGAAACTGTAACATAACATGCGGTTTCTTAGAAAATTCTGACTGTCGCACAAGCGTCTGTGCCTGAATGGAATCCTAGTAAATGGTAGTAAAAGGGCTTGGACAGACAATGGAACCATTTTCAACAACTACACTGGTCATAGGCACTTGAGCAATTCGTGAATGGTGATTGTTTACATGCTGACTGTTAGTCTAGGATCATACCGGTAACCATGGAAACAATAGAATCTTCTTCAACCTTATTTACACAAGTACCGTGAGCATGACGGAGTAACTGTGGAAGAAGGAGAACAATTATTTCAAAAATACAGGAATACATTTCATTCTTAAAGATCCAATATAATAAACAAACAAGTCCAATGCGGGATATTGTTCATATTGTTCTGCCGATTCATCAAGTTTTCAGGCCAAAACTTCTTATATTGAATTTTCCAAAAATCGGTCTAGCCGGAGCAGTGTTAATTGTTGGGTCTGGAGAAATTTGTGACACACTCGATCAGTATGACAATAGTTGTGTTCTCTGTGATTGGTGGCTTGTAGAACATACATGTATGGTTAAGAAAGAATAAATAGCATTTGCAGGCCATGTTATCCAGGAAAAGAAAGTACTTCCTGAGTTTCCATCGAGTTCTGCATTAGTAACAGGGGTAAAAATTTGATAGAACAAGGACAAGCTGCAGTAACACAAGCCGAATGGTGAGTATTCCTCTATGTAAACACCAGCTGGGACATCAGTGACTTTATTCCTAGACAAATTTATTTGTTTCACTTTGCTGCGCCCAGCATTAACACCTGACAGCATTTCATGAGTAAAATTCGGTTTTCGAGCTCAACTTGAATATTAGATTTGTTGAAGCAATCTTGCTTGTGTTTTGCTGGTAAATACATGAACTAGTTCAATGTATACAATGTACTGACTCTTCGAAATTCCTCATTTATTATACATTCGACTCATTTGAATTCATTTATTTTCTGACAAAGCACGGGAAAGAGTGATTCAACCTGTAACTATCAAGACATTTCATTTGAAAGTTACGGCATTCAGTCACTCAGTTTTCAAAGGCGCTCTCAGGACTCAAAGAATTAAAGTACATGTCTCAGGATAAAAGGAGGGGCCTCGAGGCTGTTCTAAAAATAACAGGGATTTTAAGAAGCTAGGACGACAACGTCTCGCCGACGGCTCGTGAAATTCAACTTTCTTCTTTTCTGTTTTCCTTTATGTATTATCCATTCGTTTTTATCGTAACTTGTGTGAAAGTGTGCGAATTGTAGGAATTAGAGGCCCTAGTTTTCAAGCCAAACTAATAACCAGAAAATTCCTATTTCGACGCTATCGTTGTCTACAAAACCAAAACTTGGGCTTCTCACGTTGTATACAAAGACGACGGGTGACAGGTGGTCAGCTTAGTGCATATTCACGTGCAGTTTATTGCATTCTGTAACGTCGTCAAAGTTGTCGTCCTTGGTTGCTTAAACTCCCTGCTGATCAATCAGTGAACTTGAAGTTGATTGGAACATCTATGACTACTTGAGTTCCCGAGTGAAACCACACACTGGAACATTGGTTAAAAATATATTTTGAGCTGAATCAGTGTTAAATCGTGAAACAAGTACTTTAACAGTATTAATCAAGAGCTTTCGTTTGAATGATCACACTTGCTGTTGAGCCATGTCTTGAGAAATTAAGACATCTTAGTCAAAGGCGCTCTCAGGACTCAAAGAACATAATTTTAGAGAGGCATACGACAAACACCCTTGACATACATACAAACACAACACAGGCTAACAGTAATTTATAATAATAATAATAATAATAATAATAATAATAATTTATTAATTAATAATAGTAATTAATTAATAATAATTAATAATAGTTTATTACTGACTACTAACCTCAACAGCCATAAATCTCGACTTTCATATAAATGTAGATATCAAAGACATGGGGCATAAATTTGATGTATTTGGTGGTGATGCTGTGCGGCAAGTACTGAAGAGCCACCTCGGTGCCATCCGTATAGCCATCAAAGGTCTAAAATCAAACGTTAGAACCAATAAAAGTACTGCTAACTGTTTCACAGCTATTGACAAATAGACTGATCAAAGGCTATGTCGTAAAGTCAAATCAGATATCGCATAATTATAGGAGGATTTCAGATGATGTCATTGTTTACATTTTGCTTCATTAGCATAAATCCAACTTCAAGCTTCAAACAAACGAAGTCCATAGATTGAAAGAGTAAGTCACAGTTAGTAGTCACCGGAAATTTGAGTGCGATATGCTGAATACCTTTTGAGGAATCGGCCAGGCCATACATTGTCTGTAAATTTTGAAGTTTTCAGAGACTCATTCCTGAAAAAGTATCACCATTTGGTGCTCGCGTCTGTTCCAGTCACACACTCTGGATCTGGACCCGCTTCCTCAAACGCCATTCAGTACTAACCCAGTCCATGGCTGAATACGCATTGTTCAAACGTTCATCATTAGTCCAACTGGCTAATTAACAATTATTCCATGAACACGCGTTGGATATGTGGTGAAAGATAGCCAAAGAGGCGCGCAGTGACGAGTTGGATATAATCATCTCGTATCCAGCAAGTGTGAGTGGAATAATTGTTTTATTAAATACGAAGTCAAAACATATTTTTTCTTTTTAATTTTGTGTAAACTGAACAGAATTTAGTGTAAACCAAAGCGGAATTAAGACTAGTGTAAAACAGGACTGATTTAAAAGTTTACTTTAGTTTTAAGAAAAACCTTTTTTGTTTGGAAACAGCTATTTTTCCATATAAGGTGAAACTCATGAATATCACCTGATAACCAGTGAGTATTGAACCAATCAAATTGCTTGAAATTTAATAACCATTGGGTTGTATTTAATAATACAATTTAATATTCAAGTTTCGTACGCTGTACTAATTTTTCGATTCTGATTGGTCTATTTGTACCATGTGATAAAAAGCACAATGCACTGAAAAGCCGTGCGTTATACATTTTACCACACGCACATGACACGAGTGGCTTTGTTTCCTTGACAAATTTAGTTGCTTTCACTTTGCTTCGCTCGAGTTCAGTACCTGGCAGCATTTGATGAATGAAATTCGCTTTTCCTGCTCTGCAAGAGAGCGGCAATGCGCTACGCCTGGTTAAATTAAACTCGTGCGTTGTGTCTGGTGTTTTTCAGTATCTTGCAGCGAACTCAACTTGAATATTAAATATGTTGAAGCATTCTTGCTTGTGCTTTGTCGGCGAATACATGAACTCGTTCAATGTTTAATGAACGCAGTATTTGAAATTCCTCGTTCATTATACATTGAACTCATTCATGTATTCGCAGACAAAGCACAAGCAAGAGTGCTTTAACCTCTAAATATCACAACTGATATGTTTACAGTGTGGGTTTAGGTGCGCATTATCCGCATTTTTCCACAATTTCTCGATATTGTTACCAATTAAAACTAGGCCTTTGCCATGCAACCAGCCTACCAAATGCTGGTTAATTTCCATGGTAACACTCACAAGTTGAGGTAGTTGCACTGTCTAAACAGGGTCACTTTTGGAAGTTTATTGCTCTAAATGTACTGTATTTCATGAAATAAAAACTACCCAGACAAAGAAAGTCAACACTAAGGTTTCAGAAAATGGTGATAAAGGAGGGAAATTTGACACCGCTGGCCTAAAGTTCATTTTTGACTGCGGGCTCTTAAAAACACACCTTACATCTCGATATTTCATCTAAAATAAACTATTGCAACAGTAATTTATTCTTGGCCTAAAAATCTAAAAATCTGTCGGAGCCCGGAGCTGAAGCTCTTTTCTTTGCCAAGAAATCAGCTGTTCAAAATTCAACGCAAAATTAAGATACGTTTTGTAATTTTGAACAGCTGATTTCTTGGTAAAGAAATGAGCTTCAGATCCAGGCTCCGACAGAATTTTAGACTTTTAGGCTAAGAATAAATTACGTTTGTAATAGTTTATTTTAGATGCAATCTCGAGATGAAAGGTGCTTGCAAAGTATTTTACGAGTCCACAGTCACAAATAAAATGTAGGCCAGCGGTATCAAATTTCACTGCTTTATCACGATTTTCCGAAACCTTAGTGTTAACTTCCTTTGTCTGGGTAGTTTTTATTCCATAAAATACAGTACAATTTGAGCAATAAACTTTCAAAAGTGACCCTGTTTAGACAGGGCAACTACCTTAATTGAGTCCTATTGATATGGTAACAGCTGTTCAGAATCGTGTGTCACCATAGTCTCTGCAACTTCGGATTACTTAACACTTTGTCTCTTAGCTGATTTTCAGTAAAATTTGCAGAACGGAAATCGATATTTTCCGTCTGCAAGCATGCTGTAGAAAATTATGATCATGTAATGACATTGATGGCTGTTTTTGTTTGTCATGTCTGATGTCATGAAAATCTCTAAAAATACCATGCTTTCAATTTTTTAGGTTTTATCATCAGGGTTTCTGTTTAGAAGTGGGTAGTTCAGTATTATTCAATGCTATACCGGTTTTAGGTTTTGAAGAAATTGAAGGCATCAGAAGGAGTGATCTCCATCGATGAAGAACGGAGCCAACATTAAATCGTCCTCAGTTTCGCTGTTTCTGGTAGATTACACAACGATAATAAACAACAGGCAAGCAGCAACATTTGCAACAAATTTCATTTACAAAATATGAAAACAATACCAATTACGACTATTTATATTTTAGAGAAAATCGCTTTATCTTTTTTGCATACTAAAATATTTCGGATTAAAATTATCAGTCGCGTTATGTCTCATCACCATGTATTAGTAATTTAACATTTTGTATTTGTTTCTTTAATTATTGGCATAGAACTTGGATATGAAACAATAGCAGCCACTGATGCTTCACGGAAAAGAGACGCGACATTGCCATGGTTTTTTTTATGACACAATCTCTGGAGAATCAGCAAGCAAGTTACTACCATATTCAAAAGCAAGAGAAGGCTTTAGATTCGACAACTCGTGACATTCCAAAGGAACTGTATGCAGCCATCGAGTGCGCAATGTTTGTAGCTATATAGGCTATAACAAAACGTTTCATTACAATAAGTGTGGGACTTTGTAGGCTGCACAACATTTGCTATTGTTGCTTGTGTAGCTGTACAATCTCCTGTGCATCATGCATGCGCATCACTGATTAATCCAATTCAGTAATATACGGACAGCATAGAAGTCCTTCAGCAAGTTTGCGAAATAATGTGAAATACAAAAATCCAAGATGGCTAGCACATGCTAGAATTCCAATTTCTGTGATTCTTTGAGTTGTATGGGCACATCGCCCAGCATAACCACGTGCTAAAGTAAATAAGGAGTGAAATCCCAACTCAAATACAAAAATACGCGAGACCGCTAGAGTTAAGGTAAACTTTTGAAATGTCAGCTATTCCTAATTATTATGCACCGAGCAGTCTTGCAGTGTACTAAATCTGATTCAGTGAGCTGGACAATCATTGTTTAGATACTTATTTTGCTTTGATTACTACAACTTCAAGAACTTCGTAAATATGTTATTTTAGATTCAGTATATGTTGGCAATCTTGGAGTCAGTTTAATTTCATGTAAATTATCAAGAACGTCAGAGGACTTCTAACCATCTTTACAGGCAATTCTGTGGTTACCAACGGGTAACATATACAGCTAGACGGCACAGGCTCTTAAACTTGGCTGTTTTTGTTAGAAAAACTATTTACATTTATAACCAAGAAACAGTGATTTTTCCCAAAGTTTCGCATACTTCCATATGATCTGACCAGTGCCTTGTATGTTCTGCTGTTTTACAGTCATCCAAGCTAATTAATAATTAATAATTAATTGCTAATCAATATTGATCAGACCCATGTTCAAAGCTAATTGATATTTCTTATTCTAACAAATAAATATTAATTATTTTCAAGTTTCATATCTCTGCTTAGATATTTTTCATCTCATGTTTGTTGGGCCTGCTACCTCAATTGAACCGCAATTCAATGTTGGAAAACAGATGGACTTTGTTTGTTCAACGAAATATTCTTCAATTGCATTATGACACAGTATGCAAAACAATGTCATAATATCCTGAACGGATAGAAATATTACAGAAATATGAAAGAGTTGCCACTGGCATTCGGTCTCTAAACTCTCACTGCAGGCTGTGAAAAACGGAATATATATCTACAGAACAGAACTGTAAATATTGAATCTGTACGTGAGAGTACTGAAACCGGCCAGTAAGACGTTGTTTTTACATGGGAGGAGTAGCTGGTTTTTTTCTGATTTCTTGTGTTTTACAGGTTTATGCCGATCGATCCTTTTTTGAACATCTATGCTTTGGGGAAATTAAAATTCTACAATCATGGCTATGATCCGACGTACCAAGAATTAATCAGTGGCATTATTATTATGACTCATCAGACCACATGTAAGCCCATGGATTGATAATCCTGACACTTCGCGCACCGTTTCACTGTGCCAGTGCCACAAAATTTGCTTGATTGCTGCAATCCACCTCTGTGTGACACTTTTATTAGACACTGGACGGTTTTTTTCTTTCAGCGAAAGGGAAACCTGCCCAAAAAGGATAACTTTATGTATGAAAATAGCCACATTGGTTGTGTTGTGTTAAGGGTATGATGTAACGGCCTCTAACTACTTTTCTCATCACAGTGTGTGTGTAGGATTCGTATCTGTTCGCATCGGTTAAATGGTGGACACAAGAACTCCAGAAATCAAGTCCAAAAAGCAAGACTTCCCTAATCGATGTATATTTATAACCATCCATCAATCTATATCCATCTATCTATCCATCAATCCATCTGTGTCTGTGTGCCTATCTGTCTTTCTATCTATTTATTTGTCTTGCTAATTATTTTAGAAACAGTTACTTATGTAGCTTCTTTTTTCTTACCTTCTAATGTAGGAGTTTCCAAAACTGGTGCCCACTAGCTCAAAAGGTGAGAACAATAGAGGAACTGTAAACGTTATATTATTTGACAAGGCTTCATTAGGATACGTGAACTTTGAAAATACTTTAATTTGTGTCGCCAGATTTATAAACAGTAACCAAACTTCATTTTATCTCTGTAAAACCTACCGTATATAAACCATGAAATATGTATTATCAGTTAATGTAATCTGCAACAAGCGACAGCTACTTGCGATCGGTTGTGATACTCGAGTCGATTGAAATCTCTGTCACCTCACTGGAAATCAAACGTGGCACGGAAAAGACGAAAACAATGGTCGATTCTTTTATAAACAAAACAAAGAATCAGATAATAAAATGTTACAACTCCTGAACGAAGATGAACTTGGATCGAAATTGTATATGTCGTTTTCATATTTGCAGTTTAATATTTCGTCAAGAAAATAATTTGCATGAGTGCTCACTGACACCTGAAATTAACAAGAACTGAAGAAGTATAAATTTGACCAGACACACTGGTGCTTCTCGCATATGCGATTTAGATTACCGCTTCAGTGTTACAGAATAAGTGAAATCACAGGACAAAGTTTTAGTCAGCTAGCTAGTTTGACAGACGCGATTTTAAACATTCTTATTTTTTTTAATGTCACTGTAAGAGCCGTTTCAAATGTGCTACTGTGTGCCATGTGCGAACTGCAACACGTCAAAACATGAAAGGGTCCGTACAAACTAAGCAAAACAATTAAATTATGTGACTGTTGTTTTAACTAAGCATGATACAGCCGTTGTCTCACGTTTGAAACAAGGTTAACAGCCTTTAAGAATTCAGTATTGTACAACTAATTAATAGTATGAAGACTTGAAAGTTCACTATATATTTGACAGGCCAAAATGACGGTGTGATCGAGCTAAACTTTACTTGGCCAGTCACTTGACCGGTGACTGCCCAGAAGAGCCAATAGATTTCTGGTTGGCAAATTAATAACAAGGTTAACCACACGAGAAATATGGCCATACTCGCCTGACCGATTGAAAAATGCCCATGTTGAAAGCTTCACAGAATAAGGTCGAACAAGCACTCGATCTCTGGTAAGAATTAGTTTGCCTGCTTAGTGAAGTTTAGAGAGGCATTCTTAAGTGCATATTAGGTACACAATGAATGCACAATATAAGACAGTAAAAATGTTCAGTGTTTGAAGGAAAACCATAACCATCAACAAATATGGCAGCCTTCAAAATCACGTCCAGATGGCATATACTTAATGTAAGAATGCCACCAGGCCACCGGAAGTCAAGTTCCGGAAGTTCCAGGACAACTGCGACCCGATGAAAGAAAGAAAGAAACAAACAAACAAACAAAGGAAAATGCCTAGCAAAGCATGAGTCGTGTGCCTTCCGAACGATTAACAAGTCCTTTAACTAAATATCCAAAGGCCTCACATTTGTTTGTAGTTCGTGACCTCTTTGGGAGCTATTCATTGATACAATAAAACTAGTGTAGTATGGTAATATTATTAGGGATTTTAAGTAAATTGGTACGGAGGGTTCTACAATGGTAGCCGGAAGTGAATTTCTCTCACATGCACTAATACGCATGCCATGCACAAGACTTCCGGCTGTAGCAGGTTCTCCTACTACGTGGGAAGGACATGTTGGCCGAAGTGTTGCAGACGTGATAAAATATTCTTCTGTAGCTTTCTGAGAGTTGTTATGCTTTAATTACTTTACTCAGCTGTCGCTTCTTAATTCACAATTTTGATAATTTTGTCGGTTTTACATGTGGACCAGAACTTTTCGGATTATGAGTAAACATCTGTTGTTCCATTTTGTCCCAACTGTCATCTGTGTTTATGTTGAGAGTCAGAAATGAACTGATTGACTCAAGACTGGTATATTTTATTTGAAAAAAAAAAATCTTTCGATGTATTGACCATTGAGATATGTTGTTAGTCTTTAATTCGATTATCAGTCTTTAATTAAGGTATCAGAATGGGTTATGGGTATAGTTGACTTTTGCTTGTATAATGCGCGGGATTTCATTTGATCCCCGTAAAAGCATATATTTTCTAAAAGCCTGATAAATAACGATTCCAAAAATATTTATTATTACGAGATTGGATAAAACCAGAGCTCACTAGAGCCCCTTTTCCAGAACAAAGAGATTTGAAAGATGAAGTCTCAACTCATAAACTAATAAACGCACCAGCATTATTTACATACCGTTTGAGTTAGCGCATATTGAACTGCTAAACCGTATCAGCGTTTTGTAAATTAACGCGTATTTATTTTGCTATTGCGCTGCGAAGTTTAAGGCACAGTTACAACTTAAACTCTCATGCATCATGTCAAATATTCTCAAAACTAATTGGAAATGGACGAAACGCTGGCACGGTTTTATAATACACATATTCAGCATCATCTTTGCAAATTTTGATCTTAATATGTCTAATAAACAAAAATATTTTGCAACCAAATTTTTACAAGAAGAAACTTTGTTTACTGAAGAAATACGTTAAAGCAAAAACTCATTTTTGAAAAAATACTTCACTCAAACCCATTCTGATACCTTAACTCTTAAGGTAGATTTTAGACCGCGAATCATTCTTTTATTTCGCGGCCTCGCAGCTCATTTTTCGCTCTTTTCTGTGATTCTGAGGAAAGGAAAGAGACACTCGGCTCGATCGCGGTCTAGGTACATTCTAGTCTATACCAAATGTATGCGGCCAGGGCTCTCTCGGCTGTGATCAAACGAAATTATAATTTGCACACAAATAGCACACTAAAGATAGCAAATGGTTTGTAGAACTTTTGTTCATTTCTTGTAAACTTGAATGGTGCCAGCCAACCTGCGCCAGCGGACGCCTTGAGGTACCGCAGTCGATCCGTAGATTTGGACTATTTTAATATTAAAATAACTTTATTTAAATGCTCATTTAAACAAACAGTCTCAATGCTCATTGCATTATAAAAATACAACTAGTCTATGAATAAAATAATTGAAATATAGAATATATGTTGTAGAAATGAAAACTAGAGAGAAGGTCTTGCGTTTGGACTTAAAACTGTTTAGTGAAGTTCAAGCCCGAGGTGTTGGGGCATATTTTTCCAGAGTGCTGGACCTGCAATATTAAAGGCCTGATCGCCATAGATTTTAGCTTGCGACTTTTTTAACCGGCAGTTACATAGTTGTGGTTCAAGGTAATAAATTTACACGATTTTGATGCAACATACTAAATTGTGTTAATTGCACAGCTCAGGCCTTGCTTTGGAGAAACGGCGTTGTGGATTAGTTGATACTTGTACCCATTCCCAGGTAGTTTCATAGATGAACTTATTTGTCTGCAGGTTTTGTTGAAGAGAGAGTTGTACCAAACTATTTTTATACCTTTATTCAGTGTTGTTGTTTCTGCCATTTGACATTGATTTGCGGTGGAAATACTCCCAAATGACCAGTCAAGAAACAATTAAGGATCTTTGATTTACGGTCTGTAGAGGACGAATAGTGACAGCTAGTGTGGCCAATCCCTCCTTCATATACAAACACAGTATTGCCCCATTCCTTTCAGAACAGTCCATATAATGAAAAGTACTAAAGACGGTATTAAATGACTTAAAAGCCAGTTTAAGAAGTGTTGGTTGTTAAACAATCAAGGGGTGCTAGCTCTGAACAATTGAAAGTTAGCTATAAAAAAATGAACGGATACACGGAATTTGTGACCGAGTCACGATGGACAAGATCGTAAGATGCAAGTTCATCAAATAATTTGTGAGTGGCAAATATAGGAGGCAATGAACTCGCAGATCAACAATACGTTCATGAACAATAATCCCAAAAGACAGTGATTTTCTAATTAAGATAAGGCTTCTCCTTCAATTCGGATTGGTTGTCAAAATTACTTTTTCGCACTTCGCGAAGAAAGTGCGCAAACAATCAATAACCGCTCGTCTACTAATAAAGCGAACCCAGGGGAATAAATTCAATATTATAGAGAATAAGTATTGAGAATACGCAAATGTCGTGGTATGAGAAAATTTGTTGTGACACTGATAGCACTGTATGAAAGTTTGAGTGATTTTCCATTACAGTGTAGAAATGCAGCTGTTCATATTTTGGGTATATTTTATAATTAATGTACGAATGTACGGAAACTACAGGAAGCGCATCTACCGGCGGAGTTTCGTCATCCATTGCATATGTGACCTCGCCGGGAAAAGAATTGTAGTCGTTAATTGGATCAGACAAGCTCAGGTTACTTGAGCCATAATAAAGGGACTAGGTTCCACTTGTTCTAGTAAAATGATATGTTGAAACTGATGGTAGGATTTTTAAGGTGAAAACTTGTTTTATTTTTTAGCCGTATACACGGGGAGGGTATCTATATATGAATTATTTCACTATCAAGTATTGCTTAGGGAGCAGATCAAAACTCACGTCCCAGATAGGGACCCTTCACCAGACACAGCTGCCAGCGCTTGGTACCATCCCCACCCCCATTTTTGACCACTTATTTCCATTTGGAGGGGGTAGTGACAATCTTTAAATTGTACTTAAAAGTACAGAAAATGAAATGATAGGGAAAGACAAAACAAAAAGTATCTATAATTGGCCTTTTAATTTCAGATATATTAAAAAAAAACATTTTTTTTAAAATATTGAGATTTAGCTCGATAAGAGACAAAGAGCAGCAGGCTCTACCCTCTACCCTTTACCGCATTCCTAATTTCACCAACTGTACCTTTCAGCGAACGAGATTCAGGCGTTGGGTGTGGCCAGTGGCCAGTTGACCCTGTCCGCCTCCTCCGAGAGATCTCAGTTTGGTGTGGGTAGGTTCAGCGCAAGCTATGGCCGCCTGAGGTACACAGGAGGAACGGGAGGGTGGATGCCCTCGTCTAACAGCCAAGGGCAATATCTACAGGTATATACACAGTAATCTGGTATAAACAGTCGACTCCCGATAACTCGAACCTTCAAGGGGAATGTAAAAAAATTAGTGTTTAATTAAAACGGGAGTTCGAGAGTATCGACTGTGGCATCGGATCACCTAAAAGTAGGGGGATAAAGCGGTGTTTTGTTTGATATTTCAAGCAGCGGGCGCTTCAGTTAGTTTTCGTCCACAGAAAAACACTTCTAAAACAAGACAAGGATTTATTGTTTCATCTCGCCCCGAAGAGAACTAACACTTGGGGATGAGAATTGGATTGATCTTGACATTATGAAACGAACGTGGTAATACTGAGCTGTTTCACTGTCCATTGATTTAACAGTAGCTCAACATAAACACCTTTAACCAACAAATTTAGCATTTTGGAGAATATCATGCATTAATACTGTTAACAAAATCGACGGTTCGAGTTATCGGAAGTATATTAGGGAAAGGGAATGTACTTCGACTCGCTAGTTTATAGCGGGAGGTTAGAATTATCGAGGGTAAATAAGTGTGAAGCAAACCCAGGGGAAACAGATTTTGGTTCGAGTTAGCGGGAACTTCGACTTATCGAGAGTTCGAGTTATCGAGAGTCAACTGTGGTGTTGGTTTGTGTTGCTTTGGTATAACATGCTTTCATAATGTCAAATTTCACCCATCTCAAGGTCACGCTGAAGTCATTCAAGTACGTAACAGGCGTGGCTACCCAGGGACGATACAACAAGGCCGAGTACGTGACGTCATACTACCTGACCTATCAGGATGCTTACAGGAGCTCTCTTCCTTGGACAGATATTATGGTAAATGAAAACGGCCACTTTCCATTACACATTTGCGCCCACATGTGCGTACGCACACACGCACGCGCGCACCCACCCACACCCACACCCACACCCACACCCACATCCACACCCACACCCACACCCACACCCACCCACCCACACCCTCCACACACACA
>JAOBYG010659931.1:0-14473 GCA_025403545.1 Epizoanthus stellaris | reverse complement strand
AATATTGGAAAAATGTCAAATTTTGGGAATTTTTTTAGAAAAATTGGATAGGCCCAGCAATTTCGAAATAACGTAATAAAATGTCTTTTGTATCAAAGAATAGTTGGTAAAAAATTTGAGAGAAAAAACAGAAATGTTTGGGGAAAAGTAATAAAAACTACAGAAAAATGTCATTTGTGTGAAAAACGTGAAAAAATATCAAATTTGGGGATTTTTTTAGAACAATTAGATAGGTCCAGCAATTTTGAAATAACTTTAGAAAATGTCTTTTTTATCAAGGAACAGTTGCTAAAAAGTTTGTGAGAAAAAAGCCAAAACCGTTTTGAGAAAATTTAAAAAAATATAGGGGGGGGGTCATTTGTAGACTTTGCAACTTTCTTTCCGATTATTTTTGTCTCTATGAAAGTATGTTTTCCTATATATTTCGCATCATTGATAGACAGGATCACTCGGGAAAATTATAAAGCCATTAATATTATAATTATATCACTACTAGCACAGATTTCCGATCATCATTTAAGCACACTTTCAACTTCTGGAAGAACTTTCTTCGTAGGACACCTTGCTACTGTAAGAAGAAATAATGTTTTACTGACAATATTTGCGAGGAATAATGTTAACCCGGGAACGGCCAGGGGGTCAATCGGAAACGCCCCCCCCCCTCCATCCCCAAAGGTTTTTCGACCTAACATTGTTGTCTTTAAAGCAATTGCCACGAAACGTTCTGTGACTGTAGCCTAATAAACAAGACATCGTTTGACACTGATTAGATGACGTCAACTGTCATAATTTATGCAGAATAACTTATGCAAATTAGAACCTGCTTCAGAATATTGCCAAATTTTGTTTTGTAAAAATTTGTGGTTTTGACTAAACCTTTCAGGTTTATATCATATATTTTGTTAGTTTTGCTCATAGAACATTGCTTTTAGCTCTTTATATTTGTTTTGCTAAGAATTGGTCAATATCTAAAAAATCGGAAAATCTAAGATTGCGGCCAAGATGGCAGACGTTCATTTTTAAATGCTGTTACCATAGCAACACTAATTAAGCAATGCATAATTGTTACCATGGAAGCTAATTAGCTAGGTCTAAGCTAATAATGCATGCCAAAGACCAAGTCTTTATCTTTATCCATATAGAAAATCTTGGGGAGGGGATTCGATTGATGCCCCTCCCCCCTCCTCCCCTTGGACTAATATGTTACAAAACTGAATACCTTGGCCGTCGGAGGGTTAATAATAATTTATTTGTATTGGGCAAATTCAATATAAATTTTAAAATAAGCATTTATACAAGACATTTTAAACTTGAAATTACATGATATATCTAAAATTCAAAAGATAGCTAAGCAAAAAAGCCACAGTTTTTCCTAAATAAAGAATCTTCACTAACGTCTTAAAACCGATTACAAATGCCGTGTGCCTCACGTGGAATCCGGGAATGTCAATGACATTACAGATGACTATCAACAACTGAAACACAGAAACAAATAGGAAGTGTGCACTATACTGAAACAATTAATATATAACTTTTTTCCACTTTATTTCATGTGTAATGTGTTTCGCATTCTGCTATTACAGGTGATCTTATACAACGAATATAATCTAAATTAATTAATTATGTTCAATGCTAGTTCGTATTGACGGGGTTGTGGGAAACTCACTTTAAAAAAATTGTGCTATGACTGTCTCTGCAAGTACAAAAATTAAATGACAATATCTTTTTCATGCGAACGATAAAATAGTAATAAAAATGTGCTTGTCCTTAATAATGTTGGTGTTTTAGTCCAACAAACTGAGCAATAGTGGCATCAACCCACTTTTACTTTCCATGACAACCAAATCGTGTACAATGTCAATAAAAAATTGCTCATGGATGAAAGAAACATTGTGAAGCATTACCAAATACATTGTACTATTAACATGTCACAGTAACGTATCGAGTCCTAAACTGTTCAGCGTCCTCACAGTATCACTGAGGTTCGAATCAGCTGTGGTAGAGCTCCTGAGCAGCATTCAACGGTGGAAATCTTGCGTGAGAAGGCACCATATAGAAAATTGCGAACATAATCTTGCATAAACTAATCCAATATTATATATATATCAATAATTAACCGTGAAGAAAACTAAGATCATGACAACGCTGTAAGAACATAGTTCAATGTATAAATAAATTCTTGGTAATGACTTACCTTTATATGACAAGAAAGTGCTATGCAGAAAAAAACTTACTATTATAACAAATTTATTAATTGCACGTTCTCATATCAAACATAAATGATTTTGAGTGCCAGTTTTCATAGTATTAAAATTAGTAGAAAGTATTAATACCTTCCAACTGTACTCGCCGGAATCAAATATAATCTAATCTAATAAATTTGCTCAGTGATGGCCTGACGAATGCTTTTGTGAAATTATAATATCGAATGAAAGTAGCAATAACTAAGAAAAGAAAAAGAAAAAGAAACTTATTAAATCAGTGCCCAAAATATAAATGCATACATAGAAACAAAGTGCGCTGCATGAAGAATGTCAAACAAAACCGAAAGTTAATAAACGTAACCACAATTTTTCATCAATTGAATGTTCCTATTGAAAACATATTTCTTTAGCGTGTTGTTTTTTGCAAGATAAAAGAAAGGTCAATACTTTTATGATATATTTTAGATTGGTTTTCTATTGTAATGTCGCGCTTTATCTTTTATCTGCACTCCCTTCATCTAAATATAAAGAAAGCATTCACAGTGTTTGCGTAATAGTTCAAACTACACAAAAGCTTTCATATACTAAGTACATAACACTACAGTATGTAGTACAATACACAAATAGTAATAAAGGAAACGAATTCTGTATTACCCATTCCTTGATAAAGATCAATATGAATACGACTGACTCTGTTTGGGATTAAAAGCTGTTGAAGTTTCCTTCATATATGCTGGATGAAAGATTACTTAGGAAGGATCCATTTTTTGCTTAACAGATTCCACGCTAAATGACAGTATGGCAAATGATTCCTTTGCCATTCTACATCCACAAAGCACCATCACAGCGTACACGGTGTCCATCGCAGCGATTGTTCTGGGAATGCTGGGGAACTCTTTGGTCATTCACGCTGTACGCAGTCGGAAACAGATGCAAAACGCTAGAAACTACTTCCTCGTTAGTCTAGCGTGTTCTGACATCGGAGCGTTGTTGGTTTCTGTTCCATTTCAAACTCTGAACTACACACAGTTGCTGTTGTATATGCCTGAGGTTATGTGTAAATTGTTGCAGCTCATAAGCAACATTTTGGTGATAGTTTCAATCTACACTCATGTTGCTATCGGCCTTGAAAGACGCCAAGCCATCGTGTTTCCTCTCCGACCCAAGCCGAGCCCGAGAAGACTTAAGACATATATCATCATCATTTGGCTGGTGCCATTGATAGTGTTTGGCCCCCGTGTTTTATTACTTAACCAGACTCTACCAGAGGCGCTTCTGTATTTTTGATTTCAATATTGGGGAAGAATTAGTTCGAGCCATTGTTATAACTAACATCATATTGATTTTTATCATACCACTGTCAATACTTATATGGTCATACCGTCAGATTATTCGTACTCTAAAGCAAAATTTCATCCCTGCAGAGGAGTTGGAAAATAATTCAGCAGTTGTTCTACGAATTAAGAACCAGCGAAAGATTGTTACGAGTCTAATCACTCTTGTTTGTACCTTTGTCGCATTAACTTTGCCATTTTATGTAGTAAGTATACTAGCCATGTTTTTCGACTTTAAGGTGTTTCCTACGATTTTTGCCATTCCCTTTCGAATCACTCTCTCCATACATTTCTTGTTATATGCATTAAATCCAGCAACATTATACATCACGAGCACGGAATATAGATTAGCATTTAGCGAAACTTTCAAAGTCTGGAAAGGCCTTTTCTTAAAGATATTTTGTTGCTGGAAGAAGAAAGAATCTATTACTGACGACAGTTGTGAGATGACCCCCGCTGTTATTGTGCTGTCAGTTATCAACAAAGGTTCTTCATTGCAATAGCAGAAGAGAATCGAAATGACATAGTGTACAAAAACATTTGTACCGAATATGAACACATGTGTAATTTATACAATATTAACTATCAAGTGAATTTGGGCCGTAACTAAAATGAGGATATAATTCGAGCTTCATTACCATGACATTGAATCATAAGATAAAAGAGTGCATAAACAACGTTTGAAATACAGAGTGTAAAAATGAAATGTGCACCTTTTATATAACAAATTAAAATGAAAATTTGCTTAGTATGAAAGACTGACTGTGTGATGTGTACCATACTGATGAAGTGATATTGGACAGTAATTAAAATAAAGCCTAAAAGTATTGTTGGGTACTTCATTACAAAACAACATAAATCAGGTGATAAAAATTGTACAAACAACATTTGAAATATTAGAACAAAGTGTACTTTTTAAGCATCAAGTTCTTAGGAAATGTTTTTAAGAAGAAAGCATATGTAACGTTTTCTTTATGGATCTTAGTGGTCTGGGGTAGGTGTTGCGACAAGCGACCACCACTCTCAATCTTCTTCATGGTTTTCTCGCACAGGGTGGCCCGTCTGTGGTCAAGTCTAGGGCAGTTGAATTTGGAAGGTACCTGATTATATGGTATGCCAGGTCATTCCTTTGATTAGAGATGCTTTGATCATGGTATAAGTGATCCGTTATAGCGCACGTAGATGAAAACATAAGTAGTAGTAGTAGTATCAATCAGAGTAGTACAGAACGAATTAATATGTAGTCATTCAGTATATGCACGGGATCCAAAATTTCAAACCTGAAATTACATTTTGTACAGCTGAAGATGTATTAATTTCATATCAGAAAAACATTGGCAATTCCTTAATCATTCCCTCACCATCTTAAATATACATACACAATATACAATATATAAAGTAGAATAGCAAGTACTTGAATTTAATAATAATAATAATAATAATAATAATAATGATCTTTATTTCATCAGGGTAACTCTATCAGTATACATTCTGTTTTCCCTAGAGGCCCTGAAAAAAACATATTTCAGTTTCATCGATAAGAAAGAAAAAAAAGGTTAAACAGTGTATTTCGACAGCAACCTTGAAAGAAGAATATAAATTTGGTTTTTCACTATATTTTGTCAAATAAAAACATTATGACAGCGTCCAAGTTACAACTGCAGAATAGTTTGACAACTATCAAAAAGAAGGTTTGTATTATGTGACAGATGATGAGAGAGAGTCTTCTTCATTAAATATATTTCAGTAAAAATGCGTTAAGCCACCACCTACGTCCTAAGATCAATAACAAGAGAGTGAAGCTTACAAAACAACAATTCTCATACTAAATGAACAGTCTACAAACAAAAACCTTAATTATATCAAACTTATGAATTGAATGATATCAGGTTCTAGGAACATGCCTTGTAATAAAGGCGTATAAAAGGTTGTGTACACTTTTATTACTGTTATTCTCTCATTTGAAACCCCTTAAAACCACTCCTAGGATTTTTTAATAATGTTTGTGGAATATTGTTGCCTGTCAGTCCTCGCCTTTTCATCTTGATCTATTGTTCGCAAACTATACCAAGTCTTTGTTCTTCCCTAATATCAACTGTATCAATAAAAGGAAAGTACATGAAAATCTTGCCGTGATTTTAAACCACACAAAATCTTTTATTTGCAATATGTTGTTGTAAGCTTTTGGTTGTATAAATATTTGAAATATAAATTAGTTATTAATTACCATTGTGTTTCAGAAAACATCAGATTGATTTAAGATAAGAGTTAGTAGCTACACTAGCCATGTTTATAGACTTTACACTGTTTCCTACGGTTCTTAATTTTCCCAATCAACTCACTATGTCCATGCATTTGTTATTGTATGCATTAAATCCAGCAATATTATATATCACGAGAACGGAATATCGATCAGCATTTAACAAAACTTCAAGTTTGGAAAAGTCATTGCATCAAGTAATTTTGCTGTTGAAAGAAGAAAGAATCCCTTGATGCTAATCATGGAGAGGAGTTCTCCGCTGTTATTGTGCTTTCCGTTATTAACAAAGGCGCTTCCCTACCATAACCAGTACTTCGGACGATACAAGACTGCACAACGAATATCTGCAAATCATAAAAAAGTAAGATGTCATATGTCCTTATATATTTATCTAGTTTTAAAATAAAAAAGCAGGTGTTATGTGTACCTTGTTGATTGAAAGAATATGGAGCTATGATCAAAATGAAAGCAATACTGAGAGTATTCAAGAAATACGATGAAATACTGGCGATTACTGATTTAATCAGTGATGATTTGACAATGGTATAGGTGATCTAGTACGGTGCAAGAAATGCAACAAATTAACGCTGATAATCCCTACTAGATATAACGTCGCGCTTTATGTGTTATAGAAAGGTGAAAAAAGCTTGTTGAGGAACGATTTTAATTTTCCTGTTCTACTTAGGAACTAACGAAAAACCGTTGACAGAATAATGCCTCTTATTTGCACTTTTGTAGCATTAACTTTGCAAACTAATTTAATAACTTTCTAGCTCTGTTTTTAGGCTTTTAATAAGACGATTATTTACATTCACTTTCAAGTCACTCTGTCCATAAATTTTATATTATACAAATTCCTGAAGAGCCTTTTCGTCTTTCGCCAAGATCTTTTGATGCTGTAATAAGAAAAGATCTGTTATTGACGAACGTTGTGAGGCGCCCCCCCCCCTCCCCCGCGGCTTGTATCTTGCGCTCCGTTTCAATGCATAACAGAAGAGAAACGACGGTTCAAACAACATTTGCTACTGAATATGAGAGCTTGTGTAATAGATACAATGTTCTTCTATTGAAACAGACTATAATTAAAATGAGAATGATGTTTGAGCTTCATTACCATATAAACAGTAAACCAGAAGATAAAAGAGTGCATAAACAACGTTTGCAACACAGAGGTATATATATATATAGGAAAATTACAATATATGCGTGATGTGTGCCATATTGATAAAGTGATATTGGACAGTAATTGAAACGAGGGTATTGTTCGGTGCTTCATTACCATAGCAGTATAGATCAGGAGTTACAAGACTGTGCAAACTACATTTGACAAATGAAAATGAAAGTGTACCTTTTCAACCAACTTCTAATGAACTGTTCTTGATAAGAAAACATATGTAATGTGAACTTTATGGAACAAGTAATATGGAGTAGTAATCCAAGTAACAGCTTTACTGAAAGCATAAAACGAAATGGGATAACGTACTGCCTGTCAGTCGTTCGATCAGTGATGCTTTGATCATGGTAGAGGTGATCCATTGCAGTGCATATGTTTGTAAAAAAATATGCACTAGTAGTACCAATTGCAGTAGAATAAGGAAATAAAATGTAGACAATTAGTATACGAGATCCAAAATTTTAAACAAATTATATTTTGTACAGCCAAAGATGCATTAATATATATATCAAGAAAAACAATAGGAATTCCCGAAACGTTCGCTCACCAACCTAAACATATACCTACACAATAGACGATATATAAAATACAGTAACATGTATTTGAACTTCACTTTCATCGTAGAAATTTTATCGAAACAAAACGTTTGACAGTGTATTTCAATAGCAGCCTTAAAAGAAGGATATACATTTGGTTTCTTTTTTTCACAATATCTTTTGTTCAATAAAAATATTATTACAGTGTTCAAGTTACAACTAAAGAATATTTTGACAATCATCAAACAGAAGTTTGAAATTATGTGACAGATGAAGAGTCTTCTTCAATAAATAAATTTCAGCAGAACAGCATGAAGCCACCACCTGCGTTCTAAGCTCAATAACAAGACAGTGCAGCATACAATACAAATGACTCACACAAGACGAGCGGTCGATAAACAAAAATCTCGATTACATTAAATTCATTTATTACATTTATTTATTATTTACAATTTTTCAGGAATATATATTTAATAGATGCATGCAAAAGGTTGCGTACACTTTTATTACTATTATTCCCTCATTTAAAACACTGTTTAATATATACCGTTTGTGGAATATTGTTGACCGTCAGTCTTGCCCTCATCATATTGATTTATTGTACTTCCCTTATGTTAATATAATAAAATGAAAGCAGATGAAATTCTTTCCATGATATTTCAAAACATTCAAAAGTTTTAATTTGCAAATATATTGTGCATTGTACAAGTCTTAAGCTGTACAATCTATAAATAATTGAAAATGAAATCAGTTATTAATTACCATGTTTTTCAGAAACACACGATGAACTATCTGCTGGGGGATCAAAGCTGCCGAAATTGATTCATTGCTAGTAAGATATTTAACGTTGTCGTCCAAGTACAACGCCATCATTAATGAGAGAGAGTGCTTATATCGATGCCACAGACTTCACGATGTGGCAAAACAAGTCAAATAGTTCTTATCCCAGTCTACACTATCACCATAGCCGGATTGCATTGTGCACTGTGTCAATCGCAGCGATTGTTCTTGGATTGCTGGGGAACTCTTTGGTAATTCACGCTGTACGCAGTCAGAAACAGATGCAGAACGCTAGAAACTACTTCCTCGTTAGCCTAGCGTGTTCCGACACCGCCGCGTTGCTGATTTCCGTGCCATTTTATACTCTGAACTACGGACATTTTCTGTTGTATATGCCCGAGGCTTTGTGTAAAGTTGTACAGCCCATAAGTATCGTTTTGGTGATGGTTTCAATCTACACTCATGTTGCTATCGGAGTTGAAAGACGCAAAGCCATTGTGTTTCCTCTCCAGCCAAAGCCAAGTGCAAAGCGACTTAAGACATATATCATGATTATTTGGCTGATGCCACTAATAGTGTTTGGTTCCGGATTTTACTTCTTAACCAGGTTGTACGAGGGACATATTTGTTCTGTTGATTTCGATATCGGAGAAGAAGTTGTTCTAGCTATGGTGATAGCTACCGCCACAGTACTTTTTATCATACCGCTTTCAATACTAATATGGTCATACCGACAAATCATCCGGACTCTAAACCGAACTATTGTCCCTACCGAGGAGTTGAAACATAACGCAGCACTTGCTGTTCGATTTAAAACACAACGAAAGATCGTTGTCAGTCTAATCACTCTTGTTTGTACTTTTGCAGCGCTAACTTTGCCATATTATTTAATAACTGTACTAAGTTTGTTTTTAGATTTGAAAATGCTTCTTACGATAATTTATATTCCCTTTGAATTTATATTCCATGCATTTTATGTTGTATGCATTAAATCCAACAATATTATATATCACTAGCACGGAATATCGATCAGCATTTAATGGAACTTTCAAAGTCTGGAAAAGTCTTTGCTTCAAGATATTTTGCTGTTATAAGAAGAAAGAATCCCTTAATGCTAGTCATTGTGAGGAGTTCTCCTCTGTTATTGTGCTTTCCGTTATTAACAAAGGCGCTTCCTTACCGTAACCAGTACTTCGGAAGATACAAGACTGTACAAATTAAAGGATTGGCACAAGTGAACCTGAGGGCCTTAATAGGAGGAATCCGTATGCACTACGCACCGGAACTACTTAAAACACACCTAAATACCAATATGTATCTGTACCTATATATATAAGAGTTTACTGATCGCTGCTCTTATAGTCTACATTGACGAAGACCGTTAAGGTCGAAAGGCCTATATAGCCAAATAATATCGTTGCTGTATGGCGTTATGCAATTTGTTCTTTTCAGTATTTCTAAGAATGTATAAACATCGTTTGCAAACCACAAATATGTATATGTCCTTCATGTAAACTTACGTACATACTCATGGTAATGTAGTGTTATGTGTACCTTGTTGATAAAAGAATATGGAGTTGTGACTAAAATGAAAGCAATACTGAATGCATATAAAGAAATACGATAACATACTGACGATCATTGATTTCGTCAGTGATGCTGTGATCATGCATGGTATAGGTAATCTAGTACGGTGCTATATATAACGACGTTCTATTTGTATTATTGAAAAAGTGAAAACGCTCTTGTTGAAAAAATATTTTAAATTTGCTGTTGGACTTGGGAACTAACGAAAAACAGTTGTTAGAAAAATGCCTCTTTGCCATATCATTTAGTAACGATACCAACTACGTTCTTAGATTTTTTACATTGTTTCCTACGAATACTTATATTCCCTTTCAAATCTCTCTGTCCGTACAATTTATGTGGTAACAGAAGAGAAACGACGGCACAAACAACATTTGTTACTGAATATGAGAGCACGTGTCATATATACAAACTTGATCAAGTGATGCTGGACAGTAATTAAAATAAGAGTATTATTTCAGCTTCATTACCATGACAGTGAATCAGAAGATAAAGAGTGCATAAACAACGACTGCAATACAGAAGTATGAACATGAATTGTGTAACTTTTATGTTATAGATAAAATGGAAAGGTTACTCAATATGAAAGCATGAGTGATGTGTGCCATATCGATCAAGTGATATTGGACAGTAAAAAAATTAAGGTATTGTTCCATGCTTCTTTACCATAACAGTTTAAATTAGGAGATAAACTACTGTACAAACATCACTTTAAATATGAAAATGAAAGTGTTCCTATTGAACAAATTTTTAATCAAGTGTTCTTGGTAACAAAACATATGTAGCATTAACTTTATGGATCAAGTGATATGGAGTAGTAATCCAAATAATAGCATTAATGAGAGCATAAAGAGAAATGGAACAGCATATTGCCTGGCATTCCTTTGATCAGTGATGCTCTGATCATGGTAGAGGTGATCCATCATAGTGCATATAGTTGTAAAACATAGGCACCATTTGTTACCAATTGGAGCAGTATAGCGAATTCGAACGTAGGCAATCAGCACACGAGATCCAAAATTACAAGCAAATTATATTTTGTACAGCCAAAGATGTATTAATTTTATTTTAAAAAAACAATGAAAATTCCTGAATCAGTCGCTTACCAATCTAAACATACCTACATAAGAAACGATATAAAAAACCAGAACAACAAGTACTTGAATTTCAATTTCATCGTTGAAACTATATCGAAAAAATATCTTTTGTTACTTTAATTAAATAGAACTTTGAGAGAAGAATATAAATTTGGTGTCTTTTTCACAATACCTTTTGTGAAAAAAATTATAACAACGTTCAAGTTACAACCGCAAAAATATTGATATTATGAAACAGATGAAGAATCTTCTTCAATAAATAGATTTAAGTAAAAAAGCATCAAGCCGCCACCCGCGTTCTGAGCTCAATACTAAGTCAGTGCAGCATATAAAACAAACAACTCGTACAAAACGAGCAGTCCAGAAAAAAACTCAATTAAATTAAATTTATCAATTGAATGTTATCAGTTTTTCAGGAATCTATCTTGTGATAAAATCGTGCAAAAGGTTGCGTACACTTTTATTACTGTTATTTCCTCATTTGAAACACTTTACAACCATTCGTTTGTTTTTTAATAAGGTTTGTGAATTATTGTTGACCGTCAATCCTTCGCTTTATCTTCTTGAAAGCATATGAAAGTCTTTCTGCGATATTTCAAACGACACAAAAGTTTTCATTTGCAGCTGTTGTTTTAAGCTTTCTGTTGAACAATCTATAAATAATTGAAATTCAAATGAGTTATTAATTACCTTTTTTTTTCTTTTCAGAAACATAAGATTGGGAACTCTGGTTGGGTTCAAAGCTGCCGAAGAAGCCTTCAGTCTCAGCAAAATATGCAACTTTGCCCTAACACGCGCAACGCCAGCGCAACTGACGAACAGTGTTTATATCGATACCACAGAATCCACGATGAGGGAAAACATGTCAAATATTTCCTATCCCATGCAACAATATCACAAAAGCCGAATTACATTGTGCACGGTGTCCACCACAGCGATTGTTCTGGGATTGCTGGGGAACTCTTTGGTCATTCACGCTGTACGCAGTCGGAAACAGATGCAGAACGCTAGCAACTACTTCCTAGTTAGTCTAGCTTGTTCCGACATCGCAGCGTTGCTGATTTCTGTACCATTTTATACTCTGAACTACGGATACTTTCTGTTGTATATGCCCGAGGTTTTGTGTAAAGTTTTGCAGCCGATAAGTAACGCTTTGGTGATAGTTCCGATCTTTACTCACGTTGCTATCGGCCTTGAAAGACGCCAAGCTATCGTGTTTCCACTTCATCGAAAGAAAAGCACGAAGACAATCAAGATATGTATCGTGATGATTTGGCTGGTACCCCTCATAGTGTTTGGCTCTGTGTCCTATTATACAACCAGGCTGTACTTGGGACGTTTTTGTAGTTTTGATTTTGATATTGGAGAAGAACTAATTCGAGCTTATATTGTAATTAACATTATAGTAATGTTTATCACACCTCTTTTAATACTGATATGGTCATACCGTCAGATCATTCGGACTCTAAAACGAAGTTTTATCCCTGCCGAAGAGTTGGAAAACAATTCAGCAGTTATTCTACGAATCAAGAAACAACGAAAGATTGTTATGAGTCTAATCACTCTTGTTTGTACTTTTGTCGCATTAACTTTGCCATTTTATGTGGTAAGTATACTAGCCATGGTTTTAGACTTTACATTATTTCCTATTATTATTACTATTCCCTATCAAATCACCATGTCCGTGCATTTCTTGTTGTATGCATTAAATCCAGTAATATTATATATCACTAGCACGAAATATCGATCAGGATTTAATGAAACATTTCAATTCTGGAAAAACCTTTGCTTCAAGATATTTTACTGTTGTAAGAAGAAAGGTTCCCTTGATGCTAATCACTGTGATAAGTTCCCCGCTGTTATTGTACTTTCCGTTATTAACAAAGCCGGCGCTTCTTTACCATAACCAGTACTCAGTTAGAAGATACAAGACTGTATATTAAACAATATCTGCAAATCATAAAATAATAAGGGTGCATTCGATTGACCATATTGCGGAATAGGAATACATGGAATAACAAATTCGATCAGTTCGATTGACCAGTATTCCTATTCCGGAATAAATGGAATAGTATTCCAACTTTTCTGCTAACCCTAATTCTTAATTGGGAATAATCATTTGCTCGACAGAGTATTTCGGAATATTCCGGAATGTAAATTCCTATTCCGGAATATGGTCCATCAAATACACGATGCCATATGTCATTCGTATAATATTATTATACTTATCTACATACTAATGGTAATCTAGAAAAAACGTCTGTTATGTGTACCTTGTTGATGAAAGGATATGGAGCTATGATCAAAATGAAAGCAATACTGAGTTGATTCAAGAAATAAGATAAAATACTGGCGATTACTGATTTAATCAGTGTGGCTTTGATAGTAGTATAACTAGGTGATCTAGTACGGGGCAAATAACGCAACAAATTAACGCTGATAATTCCTGCTAGATAAAACGACGCTTTTATGTGTTATAGAAAAGGTGAAAAACGCTTGTTGACGAACGATTTTAAATCTGCTGTTCTACTTAGGAACTAACGAAAAACTGTTGACAGAATCATGCCGCTTATTTGCACTTTTGTAGCATTAACTTTGCAAACTCATTAATAACTTTTCTAGTTCTGTTTTTATGACTTTTGACGATTATTTGCATTCCCTTTTAAATAATAAAAATAAACTTTATTATACTCAGAATTCAAACAGTTGACTCTGATTTCCATTTAAGCTGAGTGTTAAAATAAATAGATATTAGATACCTATAACATACATTATAAAATTACAATACACTAAAAAATATCTAAACTATCTAAAAATGCTAACTATTTTAGGGATACAAATATATACATATCAACACACACAATTCTGATTATAAAGCCAGTAATTATGTTTGAAACTATTTAGAGATCTAGAATTATTAACAAATGAAGGGAGACTATTAAGAGGCAGTCCGCGTAAGAATAGACCACTCATTTCGGATCAAAATTTAGATTTCCTTTAAAATTTCTGTGTGAAACAAGGTTCATATGCAATAAAAGCAAATGTATTTCTTTTGTCTCTGCTCCTCAACAAACTCGAGTTTTTGCGATATATGTTCATGGCACTCGAAAACCTTGAAAACGCTTTTTGACGGACTGAAATTTGACCAGTTTCAGGAGCTCTGAAGGAAAATGAAAAATGAAATTATCTAGTCCAAACATTTTTTGGTAAGGTAAATAGGTAAGGTACTAAATCAACCATGTTTGAATTGGGTGTGTCATTCAGGATTGAGCCCCATCACTTGGGGGAATACCAGAGCAATTAGGCCATAAATTTAAACTATTGCCATCTACTGTAGCTGTGTCAGTACAAATATTTTAGCACAAACATTTTGTGGATATATTGATAAATAATTTCCCTTAATCTGGAGTAAGCCTTTAATTTAAAGGTTGAATGGTTTCTAATATTTTATTCTCTATACTTCAAATTTTAGTTCACTATAACTGGCCATTGAAAATCACC
>JAOBYG010658820.1:0-14479 GCA_025403545.1 Epizoanthus stellaris | reverse complement strand
GGGTGTAACAGCCTTGTAGGGGACTTCGTGTCCTTTTGTTGTTACACCTGCCATTGGCAAATCTTTAAATAAATAAAAATAATAAAAATAAAATAAATAATAATTCGATAACATATTGTCACAAGTTTTGTACAACGGTATAACAGAAACAAAACACGTACAGTTTCGACGCACTATTGCCGGTTAATGAAAAACCTATATGAAAAAAGCCGCCTTGGGGTTTTTCCGCCATGTCGCACCCGTCTTACCATAACTCGATGGTAAACACGGACATGTTTTCTATTTCTTAAATCCAACCCAAACAGCCTCGTTTCCAATTCTGACCCTGCAATTTAATTGGCAGCTCAAGGAGCTCGACGGCGTTTGCGCTGGCTCGTGGCTCAGAATGGAAATTTAGTACAAATTGAAAGAGCCATTCCGTTCCGCCGAGCGGTTGGAACGGTGAAAGTGGAATGCCTCTAGAGGTTCTCCGTTCGTTCCGAAAAAGTTCCACATGAACGCCGGCGCTTTCCATTTTTCATTTCAACTTGTTCTAATCAGTCAAAATGATAACCCTGCTTAATGGAAAAAGACCCTGGTCTCGCAATGGTACATTAAACAGTGTACCGTGTAACACAGACTTCAAAGAGCTTTTTGGCGCTGTTACCAATTAAGGTGACTGGACACGCCTCAAAATATCCAAAGAGTTCTATTTTGTTTGTTTATATGATTCAGGAGGAGCAAACGTAGCTAAGTCGGTTAGTGCGCGGCCTTCGGAGCGAGAGGTCCAAGGTTCGATCCTCAGTAACTTCAACCTCTCTGTTCTGTGTACCTTGAGCTTTAAATACCCTTAAAACGGAGCACTGACAGAGTGAGGGGGGTAAAGTGCGCACCGTCGGCTTCCATTGATACATGTACCAGCTTTCAAAGCTGACGGAACTACCGACGTTAAATAAAAGTACCTAAAGAAAGTTACCTTTACCTTTTTGTACGGCTGCTAGGGCCACAGTAGAGACAGATCACAAGCCCCTGGAAACTATCTTCCAGAAACCACTCCATCAAAGCCCTCTGCGACTACAGAAAATGCTCATGAAACTCATGCGGTATGACCTCAATGTGGTATACAAGAAGGGCAAAGAGCTTCTAATTGCAGAGACACTTAGCAGAGCATACCTTCCAGAAGCGGCAAATGAGCTAGATGACAACCTGGAAGTTGCAGCTGTACTCCCAATGTCAGAAGAGAAATTGAAGGAGCTGCAAGAAGAAACAGCAAATGACGCTGTACTTCAGAGTCTGAAATCAGTTGTATTGAATGGCTGGCCAGAGCATTACAGTCAAGTACCAGAAGCAATTCAGATTTCCCTCTATGATGGTGTACCATTCAAAGGAGAAAAAGTGATTGTACCCAAGTCTATGCAGCCATAAACGCTTGCAGCAATACACCAAACACATTTGGGAGCCGAAGTATGCAAGAAACGTGCCAGAGAAATTCTATTTTGGACTGTCCTGGCACAGGATATTGACAAATGTTCAGTATGTAACAGTTTGAAGAATCACCAACTCAAAGAGCCACTTAAGCCCTACAGTTTTCCAGCAAGGCCCTGGGAAGATTACGGGATTTATTCAGAAACCAATTTGTCTCATCTTCACGAATATTTAAATATTGTAAATTGGCCTGAAAAGCCCATTGGGGATGGCTCAATAAATGTATGTATTATGTATGTATGTAACTGCAGGGTGATGAAGAGATTATGTGTGATCCATGAATCAAACAAAAATTGCAGCATGATTTGTGAAAACCGATCCATTTTTGCCATGAAATGTGAATTTAATTGTATATCTAAACAGGAATACGACCAAATACACATTTTGGCTTCAACTACTCAGAATTGCTGTCAATCTTAGTGTGAATAATACAAACCCGCATAATTTCCATCTGCTCATGCTGATATTATCTACATGTAATGAGAGTGAGTCTGAAGATTTAAAAATTCTAAATCACGGCTACTGAAACAGGGTGATCCATGAATCAAACAAAAATGGCAGCATGATTTGTGAAAACAGGTCAATTTCTGCCATGAAATATGAATTGTTAATTGGAATAATCTGACCCCGTTAAAATAAAATTGCAATTTGATTATTGAGCTAACTCTAGTACATATGGAGGCCATTTACAAATTATTGTTCTTACGCTATGAGCAAATTAATGATTACTCTTTTCTGTCACAATGTTTCCAATAACTATCGATTGTGAATTTTTTTCTCACAAGTAACTATGAAAATAAACGTGGTTTTATACTTTATATACTGTTTCATCAACTGAGATTGTTTGCCATAAACCTTCCACAAACTGAGAACAGTATCTCTGTGCATACGGCAAGGTTACAGACGTTATATACCGATTAACCACCTCTAAGCTGCATCCACCTCTAAGCCACGCCCCCATTTTTAGAGGTCATTCCGAAAGGAAATTTTCCACAAACAATGTGGCAAAATGTTCAGTTCTAAGCCGCAAACACAAATCTTGAGGAATTTGCTTACACTTCCCAAAATAAGTTAAGTGTTACCAGAAGGTCTTGGGACTTTGCACCAAACACATGTACATGTAGAAGTGAAAACACTACGACACACAACAATAGTAGATTCATACAGCATGTGAAAATTTTGCCAAACAAATTATAAAAATCAGTATTAATTTCCAGCAAATAGAAGTCACACGATCACTTGGAAATTGTTTTAGTACTTGAAAGTTCTGAAGGTAGAAATTGCCCAAGTTTGTCCAATTAATATTGGAGTTGCATGTGATCGTCACCTCTGAAAACATTAGAACGCCTGGAACATTTGATTGTCTGAGACAGCATGGGGTGAGAACATGTGTTCAAACACATTTGCTTCTGTACATGAACAGCAACAAGAGGAAATGTGGAAAGGATGTGTTTTCACTGAATTTATCTTCTTTAAAGGATACAAACATTGATAACTACAGCTAACATCAGAACTGTTCTAGTTTTCAGTTCTCCCAAGGGCAGACTTGTGAACATGTCTGAAAGTGAACCGAGAGTATGACCACAATATAATGTAGCCGCACCAAAACAATAGTAAAACAAAAGCAGCATAGAAAGTATTACTTTGAACGTTTTATGAATATTAATTGGCAATATATACAACATATTGGCTTCTTTTGTGGGAAAATATTCAGGTCTAAGTTGCAACTCCTTCTTTGCACGATATTTATGTGACATTTTTTAAATTTCTGTAAAAATGGTACAGCTGAGAGGTGGTTAACTAGATTAAATATATTCTTCCTACATCTTACCCCTGACAGTAACATGTGATTGTGAGGGAATACATGTTAATATAATATGTATTAAATATGTGGCATTCAGTTGACAGTACAAACAGTCGGGACCCTCACAGAAGGTGAGCATTTTCGAAAAAAGAATCAGGTGACACTACTGGCACATAAATTTCCAGTACACATTCTCATTTTACACTCGAAAAAGCGTCAGTATATGCAAAAGACTGTCATCCACTAAAATGTCATTTCTGTTTCGTTCGCATCGGCAAACACTGTGATTTTCCATATAAATTAGCTTTGGATTTGCATGAAATCGACATTATGCACCAAAAGATGGTAAAATATTGGTACACCCCTGCGAAAGAACAACGCACAATAAATTACTATCAACACTACATACCTGATATGGTAAACATGTTCCTGGTTCTGTCACTGCAAGAAAAACATTATTATCCATCAGAAATTAGTCTAACTGGCAAAGGTATCTTAGAATGGGACAAGGATATCGCCAACGGTGGTGAAGCAAAGTCTAGCACAACACAATTCTAAACTACAAACCACTAGGACTTCCAGCAAACCTTGGGATGCTACTTACAAGGATCAGTATTGTTTCTTGTATGTATACCATTATATCTTGTAATAATAATAGTAATAATAATAATAAAATTCTTAAAAAAAAGCATCATACAGTAGTCTCAATGCTTTCTACAATATTTAAAACGATCAAAAACCGACAAAAAATGTCTATAAAAATTGTCCATTAAAATATGAGTTTTGGGTCTAGACTTTAAAGCAGTTAATGACTGGACATTTCTAATGTCGTTCTGCAAACTGTTCCAAAGTACCGGTGTAGATGCAGAAAAGGCCCTGTCACCGAAAGTAGCAGTTCTTGATCTTGGCGTGCAGAGAAGACCTTTGTATAATTACAGTAACAAGATTTACTCCTACAGGTATTACGTTCATACTTCAATCATTCTCACAACTACATTACAGGCAGCCAGGAAGGATGGGAAAGTGAGATTTTGTGTTAACCCTATCAGGACGGGGGAGGGGGTGGGCGGAAATCCGCCCCCTCATGCTTTTTCCTAGATACCTTTGGAACAGCTTTGAGTTAGGAGCTGAAATTTCACAACTTTTCTAAAATATTTTATGGGGAATTATTTTATATACCTTTGGTCTCCAGTCGATGCACCATGTTGCCATGGTAACCATAAATTCAAAGTACACTTCCGGATTTTTCAATTTTGACATTTTTAGGGTTCTGCAGACTTTGCTGAAGCATATGGTTTTGTTTAAGTTACTCAAATGAAGAGTATGCATCACCTCTTATATAATCACTAATAAAAAATAAAATATCGATAAAAGAAATGTATTGTGGGAAATGTTTAATATTTGCTCTATTTCGTCTTTACTACCATGGTGTGACTCACCAAAATGAAGGTCTGAGGATATATGGCCGTTTTTTGCTTGTTATCATAGCAGCTGTTGCTTATTTTGGCTTTTTCGTCTCGCTGATTTTATTTCTGTGCAACAATAGTTTTTATTTCTCTTACTATTTCCAAAAAATTAGTCAATTTTTAAAGTTATCGGTAAAAGGATAGGGGAGTTAAGGGTGTTCCTGCTGTTGCCATGGCAACTACTTATTGCTTGCAATAAATGTAATTTTACCACTGATTAACACTTCTTACATACTTCTGGAAATAGTTGTAAGCAATTTAGCCAAATTTCGATCCTTTTAGTTAATTTATATCAGGGTAAAATGGGAAATATTAAGTACTCTGATGTCATCAATACGTCATCTATATGTTCTATTAGACACATGAGTATTAATTTTTTAAACTCCAACTAACTTTAAAAAGGTAGAAAAGCTTATTTTTGTTCTGTAATTTGAAAAATCACATTTTATCTCGAACAATACGTAAATTATACTAAAATACAACATTTTGTGATGTCATTATGATGTCATAGGTAATTGGCGGACTTTGATACCAAAATTAAGTAGAGCTTGTGGTTGTTAATAATTGTGTCATGTTTTATTGTCTTACGCCAATTATTAATAAAGTTATGAAAGCCCCGTCCTGATAGGGTTAAGCCAACCGTGCTGCTGCGTAAGGCAAATGATAAATTGCTTGTAGGTGAACAAAGTTGCTTACATATACAAGTTTGGAATGTGCCTGCTGTAAGGTTTATTTCAGGAACAAGCATGTTTCAGTTCAGAGTAGGCTACGGTTGGCGGCCTAACCTGTGAACGTAAATTTCCCTTTCCAGTTTGGCCATACTTCGAACACTGAGTCGTGCATCCCACATAATAATAATAATAATAATAATAATAATAATAATAATAACAACAACAACAATAATAAATATTTCTATAGTGCTATCTCCTTATAGTCCTTCATTCGTTTCATTCGTTTTCGTCATGTGCCACGATTTGGTATTTAGAATAGCATCACTCATTTCACGACTGATGCTAACCATAATTCTAGAATATTAACAGAAAAATCGACTTTTGATCCAGAGTGCAGAATGATAATCTACTTCACTCTGCCAATTTTTTTTGTCGAACACTTTTAACATGAGCCCTTGACTCGGGAGACTGGACAACCACTCCCTATGTATCTAACATTAAATAAATATTGTATTGTATTATTGTATAGCATTGTGCCATCCTAAATTTTACTGGAAAACCATTTGTGTTTATATTTACATGTAGATATAAATAGATAATAATAATACTTACCAAATTCTCGTATATTTTGAGGAAGATTGTTCGACTGTTGTGCAGGCCATTTGGAAATGTCAGACTTACGATACAAGAACACTAGCCATTCATCTTCGTGCTGTCAAGAACAAAAACAAACACTTGGTCAGTTAGGTCAACAATAGCAACACTAACAGCCTTACAACAATTTATTATATTATTTTGCACCTTAGTGATTAACAGTAAATGTCCACAAATAAAGCGTAACTGAGCGTAACTGAGTGTGTTCAGCAAGCACACACAGATGATACCACCTAACATGACTCATTGATTTCAGCCGTTAGACTTGGTGATAAACAAAATGGCCAAACATTTTTTACAACAGAAGTTTGAAGAGTGCTATGCGGAACAATTGGAATCACAAATCCTACAGAGCAAAATAAGATGCGCAAACAACAGAAGAATATTTCATACACTTTAACAATTGAATAATGACATTGTAAATAAGAAGTTGACGAAATGGCATTCATGACCTGTGAACTTGGAATTGGATATGTTTATATGTTTTTCGCCGTGATGGTGGAACACTTGAGCTGACATTTCCAGTGCTATCAACACTGAACACAGCAACAAATTGTTGTTTAGAAATTACAGGCTGAAATATTAAAATACAATCGATGCCATAGTTCATTCACAGAAGGAAAGCTTTCCTCCTGGAAGCAGAAGGAAATAATTAAAACTTTGACTGACAACCGGATGTTCTTCTCACATAGTTACAGCCAAGGCGCTAGGTTACGGCACGTTGCATTATCCGTGATTGGTCAGTATGTGATCATAAACTCCCTAGTGAGTTATTTGGCAGGCGTGACAGATCGCAACGTGAATGAATCTCACATGCCTTAATTATCTTGTCGTTTGACTAAAGGGCTTCCACTACTGACTTTCATCTGAAAGGGAAAAAACTTATAAACTCTGGGGACACGAAAGACTGTAAAGAAGAACAATGTCTATAGTGGCAGACTCAATCTTGCTGAAGACTTTATGGAGTGCAAAACAAATCCAACTAAGAAGCGCGGCTGCCCAGTAGGAATTCGTCACACTAACAATCGTTCAGAGATTTCTTCAATCACTCGAGAGGTATTTATTTCTTTATAATTTATCTTCATTCGAAAGGGAATGACGACAAGTGAAGACAAAATAATGCAGTAAAGGTGCAGGGCACAACAAAAGTGCGACCTGATAGCCCAGGTCTAGTAGACTTTCCTGTCGGGCTTGCAGATTTCCTTCACAGGTTGCCCAATGGGCAACAAACATTTGTAGTTTCATTTTAGTTTAATTATTCAATAAATCAGCGCTAAACACTTTTGGACTAGCTCCTCGGAACTCCACGGAGCTCTGGAGCTCTCAGCTAGTAATCTCAGTTGCAGCTTGCCCAAATGCAAATTTGATTTTCATCTCGCACTGAAGTGGTACGGTTTTATTTGACCAGAAAGTTTTAGCACAGGTAAGAAACATCGTTTGCGACAACTTTGTTCCATTCAAGCAGTTGATCCAATATAAAGTGCTTTCCTTTAGGTTATCTTTGTGAATCTTTAGAACGTTTATCATTTCTTTTCAGCGTTAGTAAATATGTTTAAAAACTGAAAGGCAACCATAATGTTAACTTCTGTAAAAACATTTCCAATTGCCATCTTTAGTAATAGTTTCGATCGTTTATTCTTGCATACATATTCAGAACTTGCTCTCATGACAAAATTACGACATACTTTTATAGTTTGTACGTACACATGGACCCGCAGGTCCTTGATTAAAATATGCATATTGATTGGACCCACAACCCTAAGGGTGCGTTCAATTGACCATATTCCGGAATAGGAATATACGTAATAAAAACTTTCATCTGCTCAATTGACCAGTATTCCTTTGTAGCAATATACGAAACGGAACTACAAGTTTTCAGCTCATCCTAATTTGTAATTCGGAATGATCACTTCATTGCTTATAGTTTCTAGGGGATATTTTTAAATATTCCTGAACGTATTCCTATTCTGGAATATGGTCAATCGAATGCGCCCTAAGCGGACCCTCAACCCACGGTCCGCAGGTCATCGTATGTTAGCTCTGCACGGTACTGTATGAAGTGCCTGGAAACCAACACATGGTTCATACAGAAATTTACGTTTGATTTTCAAGGACTTTTCAAGGACTTTTCAAGGACCAAGTCTGTTTTTCAAGGCTACTTGTCTAACAAAACCTTCCCACTTCTTCAAATCAACTCCAATTGTTGCGTGCGCAAGTGTATGCATGTTTTATGCTAAGACATTGGTCAATAATGTCACATACTACTTTCTTGGCCTAGTCTCTCACCTGAGGGCCTTGGGAATGTAGGGATTCAATTGAATGAGTAACAAAATTAATGTTAAAATTATATAGCTGACTTTTCAAGGACTTCTTGAACTTTCAAGGACTTTTTGAACTTTCAAGAAATTCCAGGACTTTTCAAGGCAACCCTCAAAATTCCAGGACTTTTCAAGACTATGCAAACCATGTAAATTGATTTGGTATGTTTTCTTCCATACGATTTTAGCTGACGTTTTGAGCATTAGCCCTTTGTCGGAGCTTACCAGTGCCAGCTTGAAAATCAGCTCTCTGTTATGGCCTCGAATAAAAATTATCCCCAAGAAAGACACAACACATTTCTTGTCCAGACTGACCTCCCTAACAACTGATCAGCACGCTCTGATTGGTCAGCTCAGTTCTGATCTCCCTGGTTATCAGGGAGGTCAGTACTGGACAAGAAAGGTGTCATGTTTATTCAGATGTCTTGCTCGGGGAGAATTTTTATTTGAGGCTGCAGTGGATGTCTGGTTTGCAGGCTATGCCAGTGCTGAATGTTTTTGAATGAGTCTCAAAGTCTTGTATTAGTACACAATCTTCCTGTCTTCTCTTATTATTGGCACAAGTCTCGGGCTTCTTGAACTTGTATTTTAAAATGCACATTTCAGCATCTTGGCAAGTCTCATATTTTATCATTCACATCCCCAAAGAAAGTATTGAGTGCATGCATATTTGAATGACTACAATCATGTAACTATGATAATTTACTGCTGTGATCAGCACCGCTTTCCAGAATTGCGTTTTGCAATTTAGACTTCCGGACATCGACTCCCCCCGGGTCTCTCATGTGAGTTTGGACTCACACATCAGAAATGGCATGCTTCAAAACTCTCATATATTGGACCATAATCTATTCTGGTTGCAGCTGCACTATTTGGAAGTATACTATATAAAGAACTTAGCCCCTTCTATAAATGAAGGCTTGAAGGCTTCCAAAGAACTATACTAATTCAAATATTCTCTCAGTTGTAAATTTTCTTTCTTGTTCCGATTTTCTTTCTTTAGTTACGTATAAATATCCTGTACTAATTTGTATTCTATCAGTAGCATGACTATGGCCTTGAAATAAAGCCGAAATATAGCTTTGAAATTTACCTATATATCTTGTTTGTACTGAATCATATTTTGATTGTTCAGCAAGATGATGTTTTTCGGTTTGTGTTTTATTTTGTATTTCCTTTAAAGACTGTCAGGAACATCTGGATTTTGGGGAATTGAACATTGAAATCGTTCTCTTGGAACGTTTTGGTATGTTTTTACTATAGATTTGACCTTCTTTGACAGAAATATCACACCCAACCCTCGGGAATTTGACTTTTTTAAAGTTTTGAGTCAAATCCCCGCCCATTGACCGCTCTCCCCTTGAGGTTGACGCTGTTAGGTGCATAGGTCACTTGAAAGTTACTAAGTGTGGGGACTATAAACGACTAAGTGACTAGTAACTGGTACAGTACAAGTTACCAATTGTCTGTTAACTGACTAATTATGGAAACCAGTCATTTTAGCTGAATAACGTGGACTGAATTGAAAGTTGGTGTTGCAATGTTTTCCGGTTTTCAGAAAATAATATCCAACGTTGTTTAGCCAAAGTATTTATTTATTTCTTACTGCCGGGTGGTGGTAAAAAAGAAAACAAAAATTGCAGTAATAATAATAGTTAAAAAAACTGAGAAACAGAAAAGAAAACATCGGTGTTCAGGAGAATGATACAGACAAGAGACACATTTACGAAACTGATCAACAGGTCTACAGTCAGCAAATATATCAGAGCTAGAGGGAACATTGTTCCATTGTAACACTGTTCGAGGGAAGAAGGAGAGCCGGTGGGAAGAAGTTGACCAGCCAGGGGAAGGAATGAATGTTCATGCATATTGCGAGACCTTCTTGTCACAGGCCGAAGCTGATCGGTGTGACTCACTGCCGCAAGACCATGGATGATTTTCTATAAAAGTATATCGAAATAAAAAACTTCAAAAAGGGTAGATCGCAATTTACCTTAAATTCACTTCAAAATACATCACTGTTATCAACTTCAATCGTGTTAGTTATCTGAAGCACATGTTTAGTAAGTTGAGTTCTTCTTAGTTGTCGTTACAACTTGTTTTGTTAAACTGGGGAAATGTTACGTGATAATGCGACGGACGGGCGGCTAATGCTCAAAACGTCAGCTCAATAAATTTTCACGTTGTGTAAGCCTGTTAAACACTAGAACGCAAGCGCAAGCGCAAGCACAAGTACAAGCGCAACACAAGTACAAGCGCAACACAAGTACAAGCGCAACACAAGTACAAGCGCAACACAAGTACAAGCGCAAGCACAAGTACAAGCGCAACACAAGTACAAGCGCAAACACAAGTAAAATCTACTGTAAAGACAGAAAATGCAAATGCAAGCACAAGCACTAGAAAAAAAGAAAATTTTGTTTTCATTGTGCCTGTCTTGTGCTTGCATTCAACTGAGAATCGAGGTAACGCAAGTGCAACTAAGATGCTTGTATCGCTTGCATTACTTGCCTTCTAGTGTGACGGTAGATAGTCCTTGCGCTTGTGTCGCTAGTATGAAGCAGGTTTTTGCACACATACAACACAGATCAAGGCTGGCTCTTAGAGAGACTAGTATTCTATCACAACTAATTAACCAACTAATTAACCAGGTAATTAACTAATCAACTAATGAACAAATTCGCCAGGTAATTAATCAGCTAACCCACTAATGAACTAGTGAACTAACCAACCAATTCACCAAGTAATTAACTAATCAACTAACCAGCCAATTCACCAAGTAATCAACTAACCAGCCAAGTCATCAGTATTAGTAATGAGCTAATCAACTAACCAGTCAATTCACCAAGTTATTAACTAATCAACTAACCAGCTAATTCGCCAAGTAATTAACTAAACAACTAATCAACCAGCCAAACAATTCACCAATTAACTAATGAACCACTCCATCAAGTAATTAACTAAACAACTAATCAACCAGCCAAACAATTCACCAATTAACTAATGAACCACTCCACCAAGTAATTAACTAAACAACCAATTCATCAAGTAATTAACTGATCAACTGACCAAGCAAAGACTAATCGAATGACCGACCCAATCCAACCCTCCAAAGTAACACATTTGCTCCTTCACAGGCTTTCAATGCAGCTGAGAAGATCTCGAGTCAGTGTTCAGAGAACTGCGAATGGAAAGCTAACATGCAAGTGTTCATTCTACATGTGGTGAATGCCGTGACAAGCTTGCTAGCGATCTGCGACCTGGCACAGAAAAGCCCCGGTATGCGACAGCACAACATACCAGCTGCAGGAGACCAGGGGATCATTCAAGGAGTTTTGGACAGAGACTTTCCCGCTTGGAGGGAGTACATCGATAGACAAGCCAAGAGGAATATAGACAAAATGAAGGTCAAACAAGCCACACAGAAAGCCACCCAAGCGATCTTACCAATTGTAAAGGGACCGATTAGTCGGGTGAGGTTTAATAGCAGTTCTATGACCAAACGTAGGTAAACCATGAAACCACTAACTTTACGAGTCAATGAGTAACTTTACATTTTTGAAGGCTTTGCGTTCAACTGAGTACATTTCCTTTTGGCCAATTTAGTATCTAACAAATATCTATTATTTAATACAAGTCTCTGGTTAAATTTTTGACATTCAGTTTATATCATTTCGCTGCAGGGAATACAGAACCGAGTGAAGCACGAATTACAGCCACAAATTGTCGCAAACGCTAAAGCAGCCGGGAAGAATGCAGCGAAGAACGTTTTTGATTCCCGCAGGGCGCACATAATAGAAGTTAGCTTGATTCCATTCTATGGCTGGGTCAAGGGCCCCAAACTGATCAGCCAGGCCTCAAGCGATGCCAAGACTTCTGCCAAACAAGCCGCACAGACCAGCGTGCAGCAGGCCTTTCGCTCAGCGCACACCAAGGTCAGTACCAGTGTCGCGATCTTGTGGAGTAGGTTCGCACCAGAACCCTAGACTTAAGACAAATTCCCTCCAAGTCTGACTTCGGGGATCTTGTCAGACTTCGTTCAAGTCTGACTAGGTCGAAGTCTAATTTACAACTGACTCCAACTCAGACTAGAACGCTTTGTTCATGTGGGCTTTTACATCGACTTCAAGTCACACACACACACACATACATACACACACACACGCATGCACACACACACACACACGCATGCGCGCGCACGCACACACACACACACACACATGCATGCGCACGCGCACACACACACACGCATGCGCGCTCACACACACACACCAAATCTCGAGTCTGAGTTAACAGGGCACTGAAGAAAAAGGTAAAACTGGTTGCTAAGGAACATCAGAGCACGTGTTATACATTAGTACTATGTCAAGGGTTTATAATTTCATGGAAATGTTTCTAGCTGCCCATATATGGAAATTAGTGTTCCAGGCTCCAAAGCGTAATAACGCATTCAGTATGACTAAGAGAGAGTAACAAATGCAATTTTAGTTCAATTAAAATAGGAGTCAACAAAAGTATGAACTAAGTCCATATAATAAAGAATTCGTGAAAAGATAAATTATAGTATGAAATAATTTGCATCTGTAACGTACACAAATTATTTTCAATTTTATCTTTTTGTGACGTTACAATGTGGACCATGATGACGTCATCAACCCTACCAATCGTTTCTATTTCCAGCCAAAAACATCTCCGTGTTATTATACCCCCTTGGCATCAGTACTAATGCACAAAACAGTGATCTGGTTTCCCTTAGTAACAAGCTTGTTCTTTAGTGCCCCGTTAAACATCATGGAGCTCTGGTATGAAGCCACTCAATTTCGTTACTGATTAGAATAAGTACGCCACACTCAGCAGACCCTACGAGACGAGACAACCTTCGTGGATGTGACTACAACTATCAACCCCGCCCAGACTCTTGTACGTGTTTATTGGCCGAGAGAAAGTGGGCCGAGGCGTGAGGGGAATTGTCAATCTCGTTCCCAGAGCCCACGCTCTTTTAGGCTTGCGGCGAGGAACGAAGGGCTCTGGAATAAACCACGCGCCAGTCCACGATCTGCGGACGATCGTCTGTGGGCCCGCTAGCGGCGGTTCGCGCATGAGCTGACCTATGGTTTATTCCAGAGCCCTTTGTTCCTCTCCGCAAGCCTAAAAGAACGTGGGCTCTGGGGATGAGATTGGGGAATTGTAGCAACTTTCGCTTGCATTCTCTCTCACCCCATTTATATAGAGTTACAAAAAAATTGGGAAATTATCGAGGGTCCGGCTTATAAATATACTTGCAGTTTGTTTATTCATTTGATGTGATTTTCTTTTGTACCAGGAGCAACTGGACCAGATTAAGAAGGAAGTCTCAGCTGATGTGTTTAAAGCGCATGCGTCAGAGATCAACAAACGCGTGAAGCAGATCGTGGAGGCTGTATTCAAGAACGAGCAGCACTAAAACTGTTCATTAACAATGAAATGTTCTCCCTTTATTGAGTTTGCCAAAACATATTCTGCGTTACACAAGCCTTGAAATAAAATATGCCATGTTCCTTTGGAGTCTTAATCTCTCATCCAGCCGTATATATATGTATCCAGCTCCATTCAGTTATTTACCTTATATTAACCCCATTCGTTACTTTTCCGACTTCTCTCAGCTCAAGAGGCTTTTCTTATTATAAAACTTAGCAACACCACCGTCCTTTATTGGATTCAAACTTATGTATCGTAAACACAAATTGTGTAAATAGATTTTTTTTAAACATTATTGGATTGACACTTGTGTATCGTAGCGATAAAGTACTCTATTATTACTACTACTACTGCTACTACTACTACTATTATTACTTCTACTACTACTACTACTACTACTACGACGACGACGACTATACTACTACTACTACTTCTATACTACTACTACTGCTACTACTACTATTACTACTACTACTACTACTGCTACTACTACTACTACTACTACTACTACTACAAATAATAATACTGCTACTAATAATACTAATACTAATACTACTAGTTAGTACTGCTACTACTACTACTACTACTACTACTGCTACTACTACTACTACTACTACTACTACTGCTACTACTACTACTACTACT
>JAOBYG010657709.1:0-14489 GCA_025403545.1 Epizoanthus stellaris | reverse complement strand
ATAAAAACAAATTTCCATACATTTGTTCAGGTGTACCCTTGCCTTAATTAGTCTGCCAATTGGGGTGTTGCTAACACCTATAATAAGAAAGTTAAAGAGAGGGGGGGACGAATCGGACCCTGGCCCCGGCCATCTTGACACCAAAAATAGCTCGGCCTGGATAGGGTTAAGATCTTACGGCTAAAACCCCTAATCATAAGTAGCCTTAAAACTCATGCATAGGACTATATTTTATCTTAATTAACATTATTTTCAATACACTTGCCTCCTCAGCAGGCACTGCACGGAAATTTGCAATTAGGACAGAGTATATAAAGCAAATGATGACTATAGTGATTCGAAACGATAAACAATGGTGGTAAAGGAGACACGCCCACGTATACCTTTAGTAAACATTACTTATATTTTTTCCATATTAAAATTGCCTGCGGAGAAGGATCGAAGTGGGGTTTCCTACTATTAAATTAATTACGACAACTGATATCTTCTTGATAGACAATTAGAATCGCTTTCAAGTGCTAAGTATGCTGTTAATTTTTGTTGCCAAGGGCATGTTGGACAAAATCCAAAATATATCCAACTGATTTGGACATGCTGGCAACAGGCTACAACATTACGAGCTATTGAATATTAGAAGTCCTTCATGCTAATCGTGTGTTAGGACGAGATGTCAGATCTGAAAATTCTACAAAAATATATAGTCCATAGTATACTTAGTTTGTTAGTACATAATATAAAATGGAACTATCCAATTATCTATCTATGTCAACGTTCCTGACAGCATAGCCCCGGGCAATTGTATTTGAATTAAAACATGCACACGGTCAAAAGTGATCCATGCTTCTGTTTTTATGACCCCGAGTAGCAGTTTTAAAATAGATAACACTGTTTTGTTCTAATTTACACTACTGCTTAACAACCTGTTTCGAGAATTCGGTCAACATCCTGAGGTGGACCTGAGATCGTCATTAAAGCCTCATCGTTCTTGACCTGGCAATGTGCTAATGAATTGTGACTTTTCATATTTTCACTACCTTTGGAATTATTCATGAGCGATGATAAGGAATTACATTCCTCCAGGTCTTCTTTAGGATTTTGTGACGTACCCAGCAAGTGTCTGTTTTCTCCCTCCACATCTCTGATAATTATATTCGATGAGCAAATATTTTCACCGATGTCTGCTTTTACAATTGGATTCACTAAGTCGAACGATACCCGTGGTCTTCCGAGAGAAACCTTCTTAGTTTTCTCTGAATATGTTTTTAAGCTCGACGAGTATTTTCTGTGAACAGAAGTTTCAGACGGACAATTAGATACTCCGACGGTGCACTCACGATACCCAAGTGCGTCCTCTTGTATTCTTGAGAATCTCTTGAGACATATTAGTTTCGTGAGTAATTGTTTGAAGCCTTCCCGGAAATCTTGACTGAATAAACAATAGATGATTGGGTTGCAAACAGAGTTCGTGTACGTAAAAAGCCAACAAATTACTTTGATCAGGTTAAGGTGAGGATTACTCGAGTTCTGTCCAAGATCTAGCCACATCCACAGTACTTGGTTTGGGAACATAAAGATGGCAAATACTGCGACAACTACCATAAACATTTTAATGGCTTTTGCATTGGGAGTCCTCCAAAAATTTATAGCCTTATTGAATTTAGCTTTATTTCCTTGCTTAACATCATTTCGTTCGAGCGAGTTGCTGTATTTCCGTCTATATTGGTTTGAACTGCTGCGTATAGAGTTCTTTCTCATCTTGTGTGTTGCAACACGAAGATTCTTTACTGCTAATGTGTACATTACCACCATGAAGACAAGTGGTAAACTGTACTGAATAAGGAACAACACTACCGTGTAGCCTTTCCTATAAGGAAATCCATCTGGCCAATGCTCGTCACATGAATCTCCCTTCAACTGCAAAGCATTGATATATGGTACTACTACGATGAGAGATGTAATATGCAATGCAACGATGATAAACTTCACGTTTTTAGAAGAAAGCTTGGTTTTGAAAGGATGCATGATGATTCGATATCTGTCCAATGAGATGGCCGCCAATGTGAGTGCTGAAGTTGTACTTGTAAGAGTTGCACAGGGCCATAGAAACTTGCACATAAATGAACCATAGTTCCAGCTATATTCGTTTTCTTCCAGAGCAAAGTCGAATGGAATGCTGATCAACGGCGTCACTAGGTCACAGACTGATAAATTTAATATCAGTAAGTTGGACGGCGTTCTCATTTTCCTTGAACTGCAGATGACATATGCCGCCATGCTATTTCCAACTGTACTGCATATTAAAATGAAGAAGTAGAAGAAAACCTTAACTACCTTGAACTCCAGGCTATCAGCTGCATTCTCATTTCCTTTCCCTTCCGGAGTACCATTAGAAACCAATGTGGAATTCTGATGTAATGCAAAGGTTTGATTAACCAACATTTTAGAAAGCGGTTTCCTCTGAACAATGCTATGTGAATCCCCGTGGCGACTCGTTGCTTATCAAACCCTGTGTATGTAATATGTCGTCGCTTCACTTCTACGTCCGTTCTGCTGTACTTGTAACGACTTTCCTGAAGCCTTCAACAGTTATACCCCTCTATAGACGATTCGCTATTCACATATGTGTTTACACCAAACCGCAACCCAACCAGAGAATACTATTTATAACATTCTTCCAAAAATGTCTGGACTCATTCATGCAAATTCGAGCCGATTAACCAAAGATTACAGTATCATCTGCCACCTATTGCTACTCTAAATTTCAAAAGGTATCACTAGCTATTAATCGAATGCGATAAAGTTTGTTTTGAATGTCAGCAGAAACATGTTCTAGCTATTTTTTATAAACATATCTCCCTGTTTGCAAAACCTAATTAACTTTTGATCATCAGCAATTCGGTGGCTTTCTTGACATAAAAAGGAAACTCTCAGCATGTATCGAACTTGTCTAAAGGAAAATTATCCTAAGGCCATTCCCAAAACAAACAACATCATAATAAACACATTCTAAAAGTGGAAACATCTGACACTTTCCGACCGGCAGCCTCTTTGGGTCATGATGCTTATTTAATGATGGCAGATGGTTAAACACGTCAGGTTGTAGTAAACAAATGTTCTCTCGTCCAATCGGAAAATGACAAATACACTTTACGCTGCCTTGTTTTTATGCTGTGACTGTGATTTCGACAATTAAATAGTTATTCTGTAGCATCGAAATTATGAGAAGTATAGACATTTATCAATTAACATTTCATTGTGGACTAGCTAGAAAAACTCACAAGGATTTGTTTAGTATTCCTACCATTGTGTGTTAAAACTGTATACTTGTAAAATTGTAAAGCAAAGCTTGTCGTGTGGAATATAACACACACACACATTACGAAGTAGCCCGATTGTGCTTTCATTGCCAATTGATTTGACAGTGGAACCTTAGCTAGGCATAGCACATCTACAATGACTTGTATGTCTGGATCAAATGCTCCGAAACTTATGTTCTTGGCTACTCCAGACACTGCATAAATCTTATCATAGTTCCCTTTCTAAACTGTCTAGCAGCTAGTCATTTACCCAGTCATGTTGTGCATAACTACGACAGAGAAATAAAAGATCTAGTCTTTTTTTTAAGTCTTTATATAACAACATCGCAATTAATGTGGAAGAGTATGTTTCTTTGGTGCGGCATGGCCGCACACGACTTGGACGCTCATCTTCAGACATCCTACAAGTACCTCTCTCTATGCTCAACACAAACCTTCCAATCATCCTACTTTAATAGAATTGTAAGTCTCTGGAACACTGTCTGCAAAGCCGTTAATCCTGCTAGTTTCGTCAACCATCTCGCTTTCAAACGCTTTCTCTCTGTCCAATATACCAAATTACTAGTGACAACATTTGATGTCAACTACACGTGCACCTGGTCCCTGTCCTCTAACTGTCCTTGCCACAAACTTTAGCCCATTTTAGTTACTTTACCTGTATTTCACCTTATGCATTTTACCGCTATATGTATTGTCTTTTAATTCAGTTTAAACGTAATTTATTTTAACACGGGCAGGCGCCTAGCATGGTTCCCAGTGTACCGTTCGTGCCTCGCCTTATTGGGTCTATTTAAATGTAATTTCTTTATTATTTATGTATTATTTACTTTATTCTCGTATGTACCCAATAAAAGCTGTTAAAAAAAATGAATCAGACCAGCGTGACGAGCGCCACGAACGTCTGCGAAGGTGGCTACTTCTACGTAGCTTTAGCCCCTTTCCTTTGAGAATGGTAAAATAGCCATCTTAAACCAGAGTCAGAGACAGACATCAAGGCATCTAACTCAAATTTTTGACCACAGTTCAAACAGCCGTTAAACATGAATTAAATTTGTATGATTCTTTTTATATATACCTGTGATTTCTTGTCGAGCAGTAACTTTGTTGCTAAACACATCGCACGTGCAAGTTTGTACTGATAATACGCTCGCATTGATTTGTATCAGTTCCCTTTCCTTTCTAAGTACATCAACAGGCAGCTCGGCACGAAACACGAAACAAAGAAACTGTTATCAAGAAAAATACACATGGTTTTGACCACACAAGAAGTCATTTTAATACCAAATATTTATATAGCAACTATGAATACATCAGTTAACTTTTGAACTGCTTTGGCTGGCGTATGTGGAAGAAATTTAGATCATTCTTAATTTTTAAAAGTTATTTCAGTGCACCCTAAGGTTAGGCCGAGAAATTTAGCCTGGAAGGGTCAAGGTTCAGATTCGGGAAAAAATCAATTTCACACTGACAGAGAGACTGAGAAGTGAGCATCTTACTCCAGTTTCGATATTCTCAAAGTTTGGTCACTGAAAACTGCCATACTTTGTGCAGTCTCCGTTTTTGCTATTTAATATTTAAAATCATTAGTTTCATAAACCTTTGCCGTGATAAACTAGTTTTCCCCAAACGGAAAGCGTTCAAAACGTTAGCCCTTTTTTCTCTTTCACAAACATCACATAGTTCTTGTTTAGAACATAATCTCAAAACGCGCCCACTTGTTAGTACATCTGTCAAAATACCGGTTTACCCTTCGCATACAGAACAATTTCTGAAAGAACGAAAAAAACTATTTCTTTGTAAAATAAAGGGTGGACCAGGTATTGAAAATGGTATTTCTAATTGTATCATTAGTTCGCGTTGTTAGTTAATTCAGGCTTTCTTTATCTTTGAACGCTTTAGTCTTTCTCCTAAAGACGAACTAGATAACTACTTCCGTAATTATTTAATGACTACCAAATGTAAAGAGTTATTTCACCGTGTTCCAGAATTGCCAGGCTTTAGTTTTCCTGGCTTGCTCGATAAATCAAGTTCCAGTTTTCAACAGATCTAGGCTTTATCAAACATCAGATAAAAATAATTCAGAAGTGCTTAGATTTTTGATAATTTCTTAATGAACCCAGACAAAATAGTGCAATTCTAGTTGAATTCTCCTCCCGATATGATTAATGTTTAGACTTCTATATCTGGATTAACTCATTAAGCATTGGGCTCACGTCGGAAAACAATTGTTAAATGTAGATATTGTGAAAGGAAATATGATTAAACCATTTGAAGAACAGTTAAACAGGAAAGTTCTACAATTCAGTACTATTCAAGTGTCTTTGCTGCAGACAATCCGACTCTTTGAACCGGAAACATTCCTCACTTAACCCCTTGTTTGGAATCTATAGAAACACAAAGAACAAAATGAAGGGGTGTTTTTGCGATGGGATCTGTTTCACGGAACCGTGCTTCTGGAATGGGAAGTACAAGAGACTAACTAAAGTAGTTTATGTCTTCGCAGAACCACTTGACAACTCGAGTCTGGTATTTGTTTATTCATATTACGATCAATATTTACATCAAGCCAAAACGTTTACAAATACCTTAGCAAAATGTTTATTCTGCTGCCAATCACGTTAGGGCGGAAAATTTTCTAGTATTAAATTTAGACTTGCGGCGACAATATTGCTTTGCAATGGCTATCTTCCAGATAGTTTAGTCAAAGTGTTGTCATAATCTAAGCAGCGGCTTTAGCAAACTTACAATTTCTTGTACCAAAAAGTCGTTAACACTATGGAAACTGCCTTGTATGAGCACTACGGCCGCCCACACGAGCATTCAATTGGACTTTCTGCGACTAGTGCTGAGAGATTACTGCATAGGTCAATTCGCAAACCACAAATAAAACTGTGTCATCTCACCGGCTTTCTCTTAACGATAGCGACAACTATCGATTGAAGTTTGAACATTTTAGTAGTAAATACTGACTTGTGAATAGTGATAAATAGAACTACACCCAGGAATTAGGCGTTTGTTTGGGTGAAACAACATGCTCTTGAGAATACGAAGCTGTCCAACTTTCATTTTATATAGAAACAAAATAATATTCACTAGGTAGTCCTAATTTGATTACTTCATACCATTATATAGATTACAATAACCGTATACCTTCTAAATTGGAACGGGATGACATTTAAAAGAGGAACGTTTTCTGTATAAATTACTTGCCAGCCAAACTAATTTCAGCCTTCGGTTCAGTAGACAGTACAGAGGCCGAGACTAAAAAGTGTAATGGCATTTCTCGTTGTGAGTCGGTAACTAGACGTACATTCAGTGACGCATGTACAGCGTCGGCCAGCTACTTGGTTTGTATAGGCAAAGTTATTAGAACTCGGTACATTAAATTCTACCACGAATTTATTCAGAAGAAACCACGGATTTTTTAAAATATGGTCTGTTGATTGCTGTCCGCAGTTTATACGAACACAAAAGTAAGAGTGTTGTACGAAATTGGCCGTTTTGTGTTTTAACTTCTCACACACAGAAGGCTATCAATACTGAACGGATGAGAGTTGGTAAAGCTGTATGACTTTTCGTCAGGACAATTTTTAACTTTCTGATCGTTGCGTTCGTTCAACAAGTATGCATCACGCTTTCGGTCTTGTTCAGTAAGTGGCAATTCTGGGTCACGATGGGTGCCCTCGCGGTAACCTGTGTTTTCCGCATCAGTCTTGTCCGCACTGACGTTTTCTTGTTTGCTTTCATTTCTTGCAGAAAAGTCATCGTTTTCACATTCTTGATGTGATCTCTGCCTTCGTCGCCTTCTCCTAAAATTCCCATCTTCAAACATGTTCTCGTAGTTAGGATCGAGCGTCCAATAGCAGCCTTTTCCGGGATCGGAACGTTCGCGTGCTATCTTCACAAAGCATTTGTTGAGGGAGAGGTTATGTCGAATACTGTTCTGCCAGCCGCGTTTGTTCAGGCGATAGTAGGGGAAATTATCTATGATAAACTGGTAAATGCCACTCAGAGTGATCTTCTGGTTCACTGCTTCTTTGATGGCCATGGAGATGAGTGCCACGTAGGAAAAAGGAGGTTTAGGGAGTGGTTCTTGTTCGTGAAAAAGAAAGCCTGCTCCATGATATCCAGCGAAAGCAGTATTCCACTGGTGCTGATGGTAGTATGGGTACAGATGATAGCTGGGTTGATGGAAATGCGTTGAACGACTTGAACAATAGTATGGTGAATAATGACAGATATGACGAGAAGCGTACATTCTGTAGCGACTTCGGCTCAAATGCTATCAATTTTTCTTCGTCAATTACACTGTTCTAGGTTACCTTACCGAGTATCAATTAGAATTCTAATAGTATTGCCCGTTCTTACCGGTACAACTTGAAGGAACGGCGAACACAGCGACCTTGGTATGGAAAACCTGAAGTTAAATTCCTTGCTTGTGAACAGTTCGTGGTTGGGTTATATTTTTAGCTGCGGCAATGCCGCCCGTGTATGTGGAGAGTTTTCTTGAACTGTAGTCACTTGTGCAGTCAATGCCCTTGTCGTAGCGTAGACAGAAATTCACACTTTAGAAGGCTTTAGCTAACTGGGAACCTTTGCCTTAGGGAAGACCTCTATATGATCTTTCGGTTTACGGACCACCAGCACTGTTTGTTTTACGGATACGTACTTGGTTGTGTTAAGTTATTTGTTTACCAAATAATCAATAAGGGTCAGCCAGGGCGCGCATTGGTCGAGCTTGAATGAAAAGATGACTAGTAAAGGCTTTTATCGCGTTATTACCTCGGTCATTCGGCACCTTTTAGATTTTAAGAACTGAACATTTATGGAAAGCTGATTATGTCACCGCCGGAAGCCATGGTAAATATTTACACAAAAACTTCGGTGGTATGATTTCGTAACAGCAAAACATAATCACTTTATTGTTCTTTGTAAATGAAATGCGATTTTATGTCCCACAATACAAACAGTTAGCGCAGGCGTTAAGTAAAAGCACACAGTCTCAAAACGGATACACAAAATGGTTTTATTTTTTCCCTGTGGTTTATTTAATCCACACAAGATCATTCTCGGATGCTCCAGTTATGTTCCTGGTGTGGTGAAGAGAAGGCTTATACAGATTTGCGTATTGTAGCGTTTTTCAATTCAATCTGCCTTCCTGACACCCCAACCCCTCAGGGAACAATCACAGGTACGGCATCGGACAAAATACGAAATCTCGTAAACAAGCACTGTTTTACTTATTGATTAATTTAAAGCTTGGCAAGCTGCTCTTTATTTGAAGAGTGTTACGTTCGAAAAAAAGGCGTAGGTTGACGAATTTGCCCGGCTGTTAGTTATTTGATTTGGGCCTTCCTTTCTAAGAGGGAGAAAACCTCAGGACGACTTGTGCCATGTTCCAACATGATTGTACATTGTTTATACACTTTGCAAGAGGCCCAAAACTTGGCCCTTATTTCCAGGTCTACCAGCGGGCTTAAACGGGAGATTTAAAAATCGTGTTACTGATAAAGGAAATCTCCAGTAGTGCATTCGATAGTTTAAGTTATTCTTACCCATAAGGTCCGCAAAAAACGGAAGCTTTGAAGCATCCTTGGTTAGCAGCCCAACCCAGTAGAGCGGACAGAATGTTTCCAATCTTACTGAGTGGCTCGGTTGGGAATGCAGTATAGCCATCCATTGTTTTAAATCTTTATGTGCATCTTTTTTATCCCGGGTTTTGCTCTCTCGATACTGATCGTCGTATCTAACCGACAACATTGTCGCAACACAAGGAAACAAGCCAAGACCGAAAAGAATTGTGAGAACTCAAGTACCAAAGTTTATAGAAATGTTCAGTATTTTCATTAACTTAAGGGGTATGATAACGTATTCAAACAAATTTAATTCCATTTAAGACCACGATTAAGAGCAAATAAGTAACTTTTGAACTGATATTTTTGTGTAAAGCCCCATAAATGGTGCCGAGCTCTAAGGCGATGCGTCTTTAGGAGGCATTATATACTTGGCCAGAATTTTAACAACCCCAAAATATGCAGAAGTTTAAACAAGTAAAATGTGTTTTGTCTTACATTTAGTGATTTCATTCAAATGTATAAATATTACCATTTCTGTTTGGTTTTGATGTGCGTTTGTCTGCTTAGTGCATCAAAATAATGTCACTGTTGATTAGTTGTGATCCCATGGAACTGATCGAGGAGTGCAACAGTTCCCAAACTCCCGTTTAATTGCATAGTCCGGCTATAGGTATACCTTAGGCTATCAAACGGACATTCTTGATTCGCTTCGGAAAGAAACATGCAAAAAGCTGTAGTTATATACCTCGATTTTAAGGTTAAATAGTCACTGGTTTGGGGCAGAATGAGACGTCAGTTGGGGCCAAATAATTGAACAGATCTACATAATACTGAACTGACTGGGAAACTCCGATTTCTTACTGTAGCCACAAAGCCTTTAGTCCAGGGGATTGGTGAAGAACGGAGAGAAGCCACATAACAAAACCGGATTTTTCAACGACAAACGAATATAATTTGACGCAGTACGTGTTTAGAACCACGCCGGATTATCAGTGGACAATATACGGATCAGCCTCAACACACGATTCACACTAGGATTAAGTCTTTATAGCTATGTTTATATTCGTTTATCGGGTTATCAGTTTTCTAGTTGTTCACAATTTATGAAACGGATTATAGATGCTGTGCTGTGTAGAGTTTACAAGCAAAAATACTCACGCAAGTATCGTTGAAAGCAAATTCAGAATAAATAAAGAGAAAATATCCGAACCCTATATCCTTTCTGGTATTATATTATTGCCCGTATCGTGGTTTGTCATGAAGTTACTGGGCTAGTGATTTTCTCTGACTTCTCAGATTTCTCTCAACTTGCATGACTTAGTTTGTGATGCTTTTCAGTCTTTTTAATCTCATAATAGATTTAACAATGTGTCAGAACATTTCAAATGCTAACTTAGTTAATAACTCGATACGTCTGTAGAACAGAATTATTATAATTACACGCTTTTGGCTATATAAGTTTCTATACATAGCCTGCTGTTGTTGTTTTTTTAACCTGAACGATTCAGCAAAGTCTGTTCCTAATTGCACGTCGTGTCAAATTACACAAGAAACAAATTTTTCTAAACTAAAAACTACTCAAATAACTTATTTTTGATAAGCGTTTTCCTTATTTTGTTAATGTTATTTTACCGCGACATTTCATATGACAATTTTGCAAGGAAAAGATGAATAAAATAAAAATTCGGAAAATGAATGTATATATCTATTAATATAATATCGCAACATTGACAGCGTGGCCTCCTGGGGTACCCAGACTCAGTGGGCCACTTAGCTCACCAGGCACAATGACATACCAAGTAGTTTGGCGCCAAACGTTCTGTAATGTATTTTATGATTGTGTATATCTGTTGTATACATGAAAGCATTTATCGTAAACAGTAAAGCTGAACTGATAGCTATGCTCCACTATTTGTAGTTCTAAAATTTGAAAGTATAACGGAACAATAATTGTTACAGCTCCTCTGAAAACCACGAGAGTTACTCCTTAAGCCAGTTTTGTTCCTGTGCCACACAGTAGCATAATGTTCTATTCTTTGGCTAGGAGAGGTAAGGGAATGAATTATCGTTCCAACAGCGATCTCCATTTGTAGCAAATTCAGTTGATACTATAAAGCAAGGAAAGAACAAAGTTTTGCAAAGTAAGTTCCAGAGCATTTTAGAATAACACGGCCTTCTGTCGTTCGCGTCAGTGTACTGAGTAAAGGCTAAAGCGAGATTAATGTGAAAGGGGAGTGTGTGCGAAGAGAGTGGAGATTGAACCTAACAGAGATAGTAACCAAATGTGGTCTCAACAGCACTTCATGTAAACTGACACGTGACGTTTCTACAATTAAAGGGGCATTGCCAAGGCCGTTTTATCGTATGTCCATCAATATGGCCATTTGTGAACACGGTCTATTGAAATCAACTTCGGTTATTCGTAATCCACTTCCATCTGCGCATCCTGCACTGTAGCTCACAATCACGTGTTCTGTTTTGCCGTTTAGAATATTTTCAAACTGAGTTGCTTATTTGAGGACATGTGGCCATAAAATGAGGCTGTGCGAAATGACAGTAGCCCTTTGTTAACAATTTCAGCCTCGTTCAAAATTTAATCTAAAGTTATTTCAACTGATCTCAATACAAAAGTATTCAAGCTGAAATTGCTACTTTCTCCCGTGAATGACTGACCAGATAGCGCATCTACTCAACTATATACCATTACTTTTGTATACTAACTTTCAGGCTGATCCTGTTTTGCGGCGGTTTTCTTTTGATAGAAACTCTATTATACAAATGTTACCGGCCGGAAAGATCCCCAATGGCCATACGGCTGTCATAAATAAAAGAAAAGAATACAATAATTTAATGCTGGTATATGGTCCAGTCAAAACTTTGTACTGTAAAAGCACCTTATCAGCAACAGTTCGACCTTAATTCATCAGTTAAACCGTATCACTTGATGCAGGTCCTTGTTTTCAATCGTTCGGCGTTGGAAATTGTTAATTTAATTTAAATGTACGTAAATGATTCATAATCCTTTTCAAGAAAAACATAAACTTCGGGTAGAGAGGTCAGGAAATGAATTCCATTTCCAACAGAGATGTCTACCCGTAGTAAAACTTATTAACTTTGAAGAGGGAAGCGCCACGGTGGCCACGCCCAGCTGCACGGCATCATCTTTGTCAACATTTTGTTTTGCCTACTGAACGCTCTGAGAGAAGCAAAATCAGACTAGCCGAGCTAAGGAATAGTGACCACTGTTGGCTTGTGGGTTTGGGATGACTTTGGTCTTTATAATTCATTTACTATGCAAGGTTTCAGTGGAACGAAGATTATCGATAAATCGAAATAACTTATTTAAGCACGGGATACATTTAGACCAATTTTATTGACGTAAATACCGTTGGTAAATAAAGATTCATTCATTCGTTCAATTGTCATTATTTATTTGTTGTCTGTGTGTATGTGTGTCTGTCTGTCTGTCTGTCTCTTTGCTAGTTGTGTATCTATCTTCTCCCTTTCTCTCCTCTTCTTTATTCGTGTAATAACGTAATGTAAGAAGAAATTATATCATGCCAATATACATGAAGCTTGTATTCACGTTACCTTGCTTCTCCCTCTCGTTCTGAGAAACAGTTTAACCGTTAGAGATATAAGGTAACTAATTTATCCTTCACAAGCATTCATAGAATATTACATTTCATTAGTCAATACAATTTACTTGAAAAGCGGTAAAAATATAGATGGATGTTCGTGAACAAGTTTTAACCTGTGAACCGCATGTCATCCTAACCAGTCACTCAGTGCGGCTTAGCTTTTAATAGATCATAGATAAACCACAACAGACTAGACTTCAAGCGGTCTGTGGTAGGGGGGCACCTTCGGGATTGGTAGATTCAGTAGGACTGTCAGTTCTATGACTATGGTTTGAAACAGCCTGATGAAAAACGTATTGTGTTTGATGAAGCTCGTCTTCGTATTTAGCCGTTTAATAATACATTGCTCTCAGTGTGAGGAGACATTGTGCTTTGCGGTTTGTGACGGTCACAAGTAGCAATAGTTAATACAATAACAGACAATAAATGCCCCCATTTCAGTTAATTAACCCACCAACAGTTTGATTGTGAATAAACTACTTGATAGTTAGCGGCATCAATAATGCGATGAAACGGTTATTTGACATCTGATTTTTTAAACCAATTAACATCAATACATTATTTTCTTTCGATGAGATATGAATCAATGGCACTGCGTGAAACCTCCTGACTTAGAAACGAAGCTTGCAGGTATCTTCTAAATTCATTACAAACTTAACTTAGAATATCCACTCCAGTCAAGTAAATCAGTTGAATATATATTTTTGATCGAAAGCTTTGCCAATTTTTTAAAATATTTCTGTATACTGGCCATATAGAAGTTCGCTGCTCAATAATTAATTGTTTCTTTGTTTGTTGGAGAGTTGCATGTATAATTCAAACTATTAAATGACCGTTTTTTCAGGAGTCAGATGTTTGCATGCGCAATTATTTGGGGTTGAAAGGTTGAGTTTTTGGACAGACAACGCTTGTAAACAGAACAAACCGCATCTCATTACTCAGAATCAATTATTGGTAGCCATAAATTCAGATTTTCTTCAAATTTGGTCATCGTTTTCCTCTCTCCTTGTTTCAAAATGGGCTTTTATTAATAACGCCATTTCATAATCGTAGTACGCAGAAGTGTCATCGATTTTAGTAGGAAACTAGAAAACTCTGTAGCGCGGATAAGATGTACACAATAACAGTATGCTCGCAAAGGACATTAGGTGCAATACTCCAGTCAGTTCAAACATCGCTCAAGGCATATTTCATGCGTCATTCATACATCGCATTTCAGTCCAGGCTAACGTACAGCAGACCATTGCATGAAACTTTTGGCGAGTTTATTTTGCGGATTTGACATTTTGGGGATTTTACGGGACTTAATTTTTGCTATTTGGAACGTTTTACCCTGAGGGAATAAATATTTGCGATTCTAGCAAATTAAAATTCTAGAAAAATTAGTGTGAATAACTAATTAAAAACTGATATAAAGAAAATCCATACTATTTATTACTATATTTCCAGTTGTGTTTTTAAAATGCTTAGAGTTTTTGAATTATTATGGTTGAATAAATACACAAGCATACAAAGCAAAAATTTGTAGTTTTGGGGCTAAAACTATTTTTTGTTGAAGTAATAACTAATTGAAAATATAAAGAAAATCCATACTATTTATTACTATATTTCCAGTTGTGTTTTTAAAATACTTAGAGTTTTTGAATTATTATGGTTGAACTGAAATACACAAACATACAAAGCAAAAATTTGTAGCTCTGGGGCTAAAAGTATTTTTTGTTGAAGTGCAAAAATTCTTTTACGAATTCAGTAAATTTTGCGCGAGTATTTTTTGGCTAGGTCTTTTTTTTCACAAAATCGCAGCAACTAAATCCCACAAAAGTTTCATGCCATGCAGTAACGGTATGTAGGCAACGAATTTCCAGTTCATACGTCATATAAGCTGATTTTTAAGAACATCACTCCTGACGATCTCCCCGGACTGCGAAATTCCGTGCATTTTCCCTTGAAAAGTG
>JAOBYG010656598.1:0-14499 GCA_025403545.1 Epizoanthus stellaris | reverse complement strand
AAAATACAGAGATTTCTAAGTTTCTAGAAATTTGACCTGAAAACGTCACTTAGGCCGTTTTTGCACCGAGCTCTTCAATTATTCCCTGAAGTGGAGGTGACTAGTGGTGAATATTTTCCGCTATAGGCACCGACACTGAAGGGAGTAATTGTTTAGTATTTGTCAAACCAGTGAATAGAGACTGAAATTAGAATGCGGTCATTCATGAGTGGCCGGAGGTGAATAGCACTGGATAACCCTAGTTTGATTAACCAATCAGAGCCCAGGAAAGCACTATTTGCTGGTTTGGCAATGCAAATTAACTGGGGATGGAAAGGTACTGTAGACTATAATACTCGATGAACACGGTGACCGAAATGTTGTTTTAGCAGCCAAAGTGGTTCTCGGCACTAATACGATTATAGTTTTTGTGCTCAGATTCTGGACTTCCGGAGCCCCTACATATACAATAAGCAACCCCATGGCCTTCAACAGGGTTGCCACTCTTCACTGAATATGGAATTCAAGGACTTTTCAAAGACCTTTCCCAGCAAATTCAAGGACATTTCAAGGACTTGCAAGGACCTTTCCCAGCCAATTCGAGGACCTTGTGCAACAATTAAAACTTAAGTTTTTGCATATTTTTGCACTCAAGCAAACACGTGCCATGCGCCAGCCACACATGGCAAAACGGGAGACCTATTAACCTGATTGCCGATTGGCCCAAACTTACAGATCTTGTTTGAAACAAACTTGCTTTGGGGGAGATTCGAGCCCATGATTTTTTTAATTAGTTGGAGTGCTCATCTTTCAGATTTGAAATCAAAAGTTTTAACACAGTTAAATTTCTAGTGGTGCAGCTAGGAGACAAGTATTTTCAAGGACCTCGAATGATTTTCATGGACTTTCCAGGCCTGGATTTTTTTTTTCAAATTCAAGGACTTTCCAGGATTTTCAAGGACCGTGGCAACTCTGCTTCAAGTAAATACCCCTTCTTGATTGCCTGTGAATGCAACTGAATTCATCTGGATCAGTATCTGAATGCAACTGAATGCAACTGCTCTGCATGGCTGTGAGCCCTACAAGCCCAACTCTCCTCAGGCCTTCCTGGTTTTCTACTGGGACCAACAGCTCTTTAGGATTTCTCCGCGCCCACGAAACGCCTGCGGGAAGGTTACTTTTTTGCTCGCAACACTACTTTATTACTGATTCCCTGTATCTATAACCTGTAAGCGTGATATAAGCATTCAGATACTCTTATGTTTTCCATCTTCACAATGCAATACGTTCTGATGAAGCGACTGAGCAGGGAAGCAGTTCTAATTAACTATCCTGACAACCATAATGTACCACAGTGCATTAAACTGCGATCAAACTTCCTGTCCCGTTTTTCATTTCTACAGCAGCAAATGGAAGGCAAAACAGATTTGCAACATTAAGGTACCTAGTTTGTCCCGTACCTGCAGCCGTTTTCTCTCCACATCCAGAACTTTCTTCATTTGCACTCGGTTACTCTGTTGAGAACAGATTATTGCTTGGGTTTCCACATACAAAGGTCTATATTCTGCAAGGAACGCTTCCAATACCTACTTTACAACCGACAAATATTTCATATTGATACACATTCTGAAATCTACACTGAATTAATTTCACATGAACATTGGATAATCACAATCAGCTGTATAGTATCTACTTCAGTAGGATATTCCTCTCATGCTAACAGAGTATTGACACAGTAGTGGAAGAAACAAATAGAGGTTTGGTTTATTAAATAACTTTGCAAGGAATTAACGAATAGTTCCCTCAATTTGTGGTTATGTACAAATGCAATACAGTAACTCAAACACAGTATCGTGGATTGTGTACAATGCATTCTAACTGTCACGGTACAGTCATCCCTTGAATTTAAGAAGTTTCACAGAAATCCTAGTTAACCACCATGTTATCAAATACCCAAATCCAAAATGTCACTTCAATGTATTGATTCGTTCAAAAGATATACACCTAATTCCAGAAACGTTGCTTTGTGAAAACGTAAATCATAAAACATAAAACATGAAATGTGACCGAGAGGAATTCTGGGTATCCGCTTGTTAGGTATGCACTTCCGAGTATGGTTTTCACTATACTCGCATAACTTAGCATACTAATAAGTGGATACCCAGAATTCCTCTCAGTCACATTTCATGTTTTATGTTTTATGATTTACGTTTTATGTTTTATGTTTATATGATTTATGTTTTATGTTTTATGTTTATATGATTTATGTTTTATGTTTTATGTTTATATGATTTATGTTTTATGATTTATGTTTTATGATTTATGTTTTATGTTTTATGTTTATATGATTTATGTTTTCACAAAGCAACCTTTCTTGAATTAGGTGTATATGGATATGTTTGGCCTTTCAGGCAATCTGATTGGTTAAAAAGGGCCACTTTAGCAACTATAGTTATAGCTCATTACTGCAAACAGATATAAAAATACTAAAAAAACTGAATTACTAAAGTCATTTTAAAGTTGTTTTGTTTGGAATTCCTCCGTGACTGACAGGTACCAAACAATCTACAAATTAGACGAGGCAGCCCATAACTTAGTGATACCAATTCAATATTTATCTCAACTCAATTTTAAAATTATAAACAATATTGAAATACATACATTTTGAATTTCCTTCCAAGTGGTCATGTGAATCTTTTTACCCAATCAGAGTGCCTCAAAAAGGCTTAAAACGTTAACTTTCAAATGTCCATATATTTTGAACGATTAATGATATTATATTAACCTGAACTCTTGGATATGAGTACTTGATCACATGATGATTAACTAGAATTTTCCATATGTACAACCTGAATTCAACAGTTGACCCAATAATACTACCTTAATATACCTCCTATCTATGACTGCGTCTACACTAATATGTTTTCAAAGACCTTCATTTTGAAATCACTAGTTTCTCATATTTCAGACTCCCGGAACTCTCGATGCTTTACATTGTTTCCTCGGACGTCCGCTGCCAAGGGAAAGTGGATCCACTCTTGTGGCAAGGTTGATTCTTCTTTCTGTGATCTTCTGTGGAACTTGTTATCTCTGCTTTCCAGTCGGATATGGATTGTTGTTACGCTGCGATCTAATCACAATATAAGGCCAGAGATTTTCGAAGTGAAATGCGGCTGTAAACTGCAAAATAATATCTTGATGGCACTGAACTGCAGTGTGTAGAGTCCCGTCCTTTTCGACTTCGATCATTGGGGAGCCTTACGAGACAACAATGCTGATGCCTGGCAACGGCTTGCAAATTTCTACTTTCTTTCTCAGTTTCGTTCTTGTTTGTTATACCATTCATTCATTTGATATTGCTTTTCTTATCAACAAACCTTGCCTTCATTCATTGTTGAGTTGAAAACCCCTGGCTTCAGTGATACTGATCACACCCACCCATCATATCAGTGCGGACAGAAGGCCAAAATGCGTGAAAAAGAAACATTTTCAAACAAAAATGAATTAGACAGTGTGAATATGGCCTAAATGAAAGTAAAATGTAATTAAATGAAAACAAATTAATTATAGGCAAGAGAAAGAAGAGAAACAGAACGTGATGGAGATAGCCCTGGGCTAGACTGTTCCCACCGTGGGTCCAGTATTACACTACACACCATTGTAAGGTCCTGCCTCCTTTTCTCCCTGCGCCACATCGATTCTTTAGCGGCAACACGAGCTTGCTTATCTCGCTTCAACTTCTGTTCGTACCGCAGGCGTCGAGCTCGCACCTCGTGCTGTAGTCAGCAAAAATACCCTTTACTAATCTGCACATACGGTCCCTCTATCACCAAATATATATCAAAACTATGTCTTTTGAAACCTCAAAAGAACACAGTTTGAAAGGTATTTGTAAATAAAATGAAACTGAAACAAATTAACACATGAAACATAATACACAAAACAAAGGATCTTGGTGGTAAAAGTTGCAGCACCAAAAAAACCAATGAACGTGGTTGTGAGACAAGTTAGCCTATTACAGGGGGTGTTACATGGCGCAGTCGTCTGTGCAAGAGACAAGTTGCATGAAAAACTGCATGGTGTAACAGGGTTTTAAAGCAAAGATAAAAATCTCGATAACTGCAACAAATTGATTCCAGTGGCAACTGATCTTAGTTCATGGACTGTGATGTGGATATCAAAGATCTAATCGTTTCAGTACATTTCCCGTTCATGTAGATTTGCCTCTACTTTAGCACTCAAGGCAGTGCTAACTCTAACATCGTATCCTCTGAAAACAACTTCAGCCAGTCTCTGGCCATTAACATTGTACTACATGTAACAGAGCAGAACTATATACAGTACCTGCTTCAGTTGTTTCTCCTTTAGTTTATCAAACTCCTCCAGCTGTCTTCGTTTTTCTCTGGCATCTCTGAGATCCCTCTCCATACTCCTCTGCTCATCCCACTCCAAATCAAGCATTCTTCCTTCTGCTTTCTGTTTCTCCTCTTCCTCATGTCTGGACAGCATGAGATCAATGATACGCTGATCCTAATGGCAGAAACCACAGAAATGGGTCAAGAACTCCCCATGCCAATGGCTGAGCTAGGACACAAAGAGATGGACCTGATTTTCTAATACAAATTTATAATTTTTCTAAACAGGCAGAATTGATAAGAAGTTATAATTATTGTTTTGGGAAAAAACTGCAAAATTGGAAAAACAGGAACCACAAAAATATGGTGCCATTAAAGAAATAGAAAACATTTCCGTGTTTTCCATCGAGTTATGGTAACATGAGTGCAAGTTTGGGAGAACAAGAAAATATTATAGCTGTGGTAACACGAGCTGAAGGAGAGTGTCTCCACAGCTATTTTGCAATTCTTCAAAACTTGCACAGGTGTTACCATAACTCAATGGAAAACACAGGGAATGTTTTCTATTTCCTTTATTAAATACATACAGCCATTACATGAACTGTGAATTTCTATGTTATGACAAATGGCTTTCAACCAATCAAAGTGCATGTTAAATCTAGTTTATTTTATAATACCTTTTCTGACATATTAGCTGCCCCAGCGAGAGCTGGCACTGTCATGTCAGCTAACAGACTATCCATTGACATTGAGCGACGCTTAATTTTTCTTGCTGCCCTTGTGAATGATGACGATGATGCATTGCTGGAGCGTCGGGTGACCCGGGGTGATGACTGCGCTGACGAGACCCCAAGCCCACTGTCATTCCAGGGGCTCCTTGCCACCTGACGACTGTGGGTCACATGTGTCTCACTAGCTTCTGAATCTGATGACTCTCCATATGTTCGGGTCTCTAAAGGGCTACGATTTCTGTCACTATGAAATAAAATGATACAAAAATAGCCGTTCATGAACATGTTGTCCCCCACACAATTTTTTAAGATACTACTTTTGCAAATTTGAGATAATTTCTCTAGACAGATTATGTCTCTAGTACATGTATGTGGCCATTAATCAGAAGGAAAAATGAAACGATGAAGAAAAGTGAAAAGAAAATGAAGGAAAATGAAAAGATACTGAATCGAATTAGCCCCAAGACAAGGGAAGTAAAATAGATACTGATAACAAATAACAAGGGTTAATCGATGCCTATCGTTGCTTTTTCTTTGTGTTTTTCTTTCTTTATACTTTTATTTTTGCATTTTACAAAAAAGTGGGTGAGGGGAGTCCAACTCCCACTTGGCTCTTGTCTCATCACTATTTATGCTCATGCGCAGTGGATACTAAATTTCTTTCCGGGTTTACTATTTTTAGAACAGGACTACATGATCACGCACAAAATGGTTGTTGGGACAAGAGCGAAGTGGGAGTTGCACACCCTTAGTCCTTACTCACTTTTTTGTAAAATGTCAAATAAAAGAAAAAATAGAGAAAAAGCAAAGAAAAAGCAACGAGAGGCATTAATAAACCCTTGCAAAATAATCATGTGTCAGTTCTGTTAACTTAAGTCCCCTGATAGCAGCTTCAGAGACTCAGACCAACAGCTTAACATTCCTGCCCACAGATGGTGTGACAAAATAATGTTGCACAAATTCAACAATTGTTGCTAGTGACAGGAAGTTGAACCCAGGGTGACCTCACAGTCACCAGTCACAGCTTTTGTTTGAGCTAACCTGACACATCATTACAATTGCTTTCTGGCATGATAGAAGTTTGCAACAAGTTCTTAGCACAAACCTAGGGTTTGGTTTTCCAGATGGAGGTCTATGTCTCACTCGAGGAGACCCTTCACTACTTGTTCTTGTGAGCTGCATATTCTCCTTGCCTCTTGTATGACTGCTTCTGGTCTCCCCAAACATCTCCACCAGTCTGCAAACATGTGGGCATACATGGTGCAATTAAGCGGTCACCTCTATTAAGCGGCTGCGGCCACCTTTGTGCCGTCTCAACGAGTGATTTCTTAAATTGTTTTAACCTCTATTAAACAGTCAGGAAGAATTTAGTATGGCTTTTCCCCCAAGTTAAAAAAGATGAAAAGAAAGAAGCTGAAGCATGAGCTAAATTCAGGAATGTATATAAACACATTGGTGTTATATCTATATTGCAAACACAGTATTGGTCGTTGAAATTCCTTCTAAAATTTTGAGGTAATTAGTGTTGGGACCACGCCCAATGCTAATTTCTGATGGACCTCTATTAAGTGGCACTTGCCCATTCCTCGAGGGTGGCTGCTTAATCGAGGTTTGACTGTATTATTACCCCCTGGATGGGATGCTAGTCCATTGCAAGGTTACCCCCCAGCATTTTGTTAGGTTTGCCCCCCAACAATTTGCCAGGTACCCACCTATACATCTTGGTGGAGAAAAGCACTTGAGAGTAAAAGCCTTACCCAAGGACACTATCGTATGTGATAATAGCCAGGTTTGAATCCTGGACCGTTGATTGGATCTTTAGTCCGACACGCTAACCACTAGGATACACGTCACCCACAGCAGGTTTTGTAGTGCTGTCACCAATTGCCGTATTTCACTATAATTTACGTTACACTCAAGAAAAAAAGCACAAACCGACAATTATCTGCCTTGAGGAAAGAGAAACTCTTGTTTCTGTATAGCTTCATTCATTTTGAAGCATCTTTTGATTCTGGGCTTTAAAAATTCGTGTTACTTTGCATTGGGGGATTAAAGTGGGGGAAAACAAAATGTAAACAAACCATATTTCAGGCCGGTGCAGATACCTGCGAAGCTGTGAAACAACCGATTGATTTGAACCGTTATCAGCAAAATAAATCACTTCTTGTTTATTACATTGAAGCCGTGGAAAGCTATGGCTATGACGTAATAGCAAAATAGGGCAATTCGCAATAACACATTGCTGATACACTAGTAAACTCCTCATCACCCCACTTACATACACTGGTTCAAAATGAACGACAATTTTTTTCAATAGTAATTAATCGCTGAAAATTTGGTCACCTACTCTTGCAGTAACTACAGAAACCAACTTACACAACATCTGATGAATGAAATACAATAGACCACCTCGAGGTTTTTCTAAATTTTGATATTCGGCCTGGATCGAAGAACCATCGATACTGCTGTAAAGAGCACCCTAAAATTAGCAATACTCCAATAGTCCAAGTTTTCAGAGTGATATCATGTATAGAGGCGAAGATATGTCAAAGTAAAAATCGAACTTTTTACAGACATTTGTATGGCGGTAGCTCTTTACGACAGTATCAATGGTTTTTCGATTCAGGCCGCCTTATATGCCCCATCCGGGGCGACAAAACATAAGAAGACCAGACTCAGTGCTGCATTTTGTTGTTATTGAAAATAAAAACGAGTTCATTTTGTCACAAGCAAAATTGTTTGTCCTGTCTTTTCGCGTTAATTTTCTTGACTTGGAATTTTTATGTTCATTTTCGCCTTAATTTTCTTGCACTGAAATTATTTAGCCCTTAAAATAGCATTAATTTCATGGACGTTAATTTCCTATAATAAGGTAATACTAAACTCTTGGAAACGGCACTTGTGAGTTCTCGTTACTATGCGAAAATTAGTTGGATAGATAGATATTTACAATATTCTAAGCATTACGTGTTTACAACTAATGTAATTAAACTGATTAAAAAGGTTAAAATTATCAAAATTATTAAAATTAGTTTCCCATGGCGAACCATTTGCAAAATGAATTACAGGTATCAATTTAAAACCCAATAGCTAAGGTTAACAGAGTTCTGGGCAAAGAGAACTGGCACCCGTAAACCTGCTGGACCACCCGTATACAAAACTAAGAACATGTTTATGAAAATAGCGTCTTTGAAATACAAACCACATGGCTTGAAAGGAAGTACACGAAGTAGTGACCCTTTTATATTTCTTCCATTTTATCGCCGCAAAGCTGAATTTCGCATTTTAAAACAATTAATCCATGATGTAAATGGTTAAATACAAATTGGCCGAGAAGGAGTACTAACAATTATATCTAGCCGCAACATATTACTTTGTAAGTAAACATACAACAACAAAGGAACGGAAACAACAATACTTCTTCTACTTCAAGAGCCATCAAGAATTTGCTGTAATCGATTTGTGTAAAATGAGGAGCAGGACCCCCATGCGAAGCCGCAGTTCCAATAATTTAGTCGCCATTTGTGTGTTGTGCTTGTGTCTACCGACGGTTCTATTCTTAATTACTCGTCTGTTCCAAGCGACTATACAAGAAAGAGAGGAAGATAGCCGCGGTGCGTCACATGGTCGTAAATATGTGAGTAGCATGTTTCAAAGGTAAGCTGTGCGTTCTACAAACTTGCTTAATATACCGTCGCTTTTTGTTAAGCAATAGATGATAGAAAACTCTTGGTTGACACTTGCGACAGAACACTTCGGAAGTTTACAAGAACAAGAGCAAAAGGCACTCTTGCTTCTCGATCGAATGATCAATTTGTAGTTTTCTATGAGAGTAAATTAGTCACAATTGCGATTTTAGCAAACAATTATTCCCCGAACTAGAGGTGACTATAGTTACGGCTCTTATGAATTCTATTTGGCCCGGGCTTTTTGGGGGCTCCTAGGCAGTTGGGGGGAGCTAGGGAAGAAAGTGCCCGCGGCCTCTAATAACTTCAAAGCTATTCACGCTAATGAAATACAATTTTGAGGGTTAAGTTGTTCCTCTAAAATTCTTTATTTTGACATAATGATAGGGTAATTATGACGTCATATGAGGTCACGATGACGGCTACAAACCTCAAAAATTCAATTTTGTAAGTTTCCCTTGTGTTACGTCTCTAAACTCTTTTACAAACTCTTTCAACGAAATTACTTTGTAGAAACATAACTTTCACTGTTTTCTTTGAGAAATTATTCCTAGTGGATATATTTGAAACATATATGGGGAGGGGGATGGACCAAAAAATTTAAATTTGGCCGGTTTTCTTTATTTCAAATAGAACAGCAGCAAATATCTGTGGTACACTGAAAACATTAGCACGTTCAAGAAAAATCTAAAACAACACCTTAACATCTAACATCAAATCTAAATCACTTCAGTACTCCGACTATAATCTGTAATCTATTCTTAAGTCTTCTTAACACGTTTTTATCATAAACTGTATTATCATTTATTTTTAATAATTGCGTTTATCATCTATTATATATTATTTTCGGGAGTTGTAGTTTTTTTTCTTCTTTTTTTCATGTAATTATTTTGCATCTTGAATAAAATATGTATGTATGTATGTATGTATGTATGTATGTATGTACATAATACTATCCGTATACTACTGCAATATCTGTAATACTGAGTAGGAACGTTTTTAATGTTGAATATGACGTCATTGGCCCGTCATTTTAGATTTTACAGAAATCGATTGTGCAATAATTGTGGCGGCATAAAATTCCCTTCAATTGATCCAAATTAAAATTAATAATAAAAAAGCTTGCAAACGGAAAAATCCATGTGCCTGTCAAAACTTGGCTGACCAATAGTCTGAATCCTGAACTGACAATATACCGACCGCCGGGCCAGGTATAGAATATTTCTGCAACTCTCGACATTTTCTCGTTCCAGGCCATCGCAACTTGTTTTTGTAACTGGAGACAAGTATCGCTTGGTACTGGATTCAACAGAGGAGGAAGACTACCCCGAAGATATCGGGGGAGAACCTCGATTGTCTGCTGGAGTTGGGAATGGGACCTCATTATCATTAAAGAACTCCAATGAGAACTTTCTGAATTCCTACGATCAGGCCGAGGTGATTAATGAAGCCGAAAGGGATGAAACCATTGACTACAATATGCATTGGGAAGATAAGCCAACAGTTCGAAGAAGGTATGGATTAGATTCAAGTTTGTTGACAAAAAATGTCCTTTTCTTTGAAAGGGTATTTGAGCGATATATTAAATTTTGCTTCTTCACAATACGGTTTTATTCAAAACTGTTCATGTCAAAACACAATTATACAGAATTTAATTTGCAGTTATAAATCTGACTTAGGGAGCAGATCAAAATACATGCTTTCTTGAGGAATCCATTTGCAGTGTGGGGTGGAACTGCCGCCCTATGTCTCCTCTGGAGCTTTTCAAAAGTTTTTCTTCTTGTCATTTTGACTTGCTCAGTGTACCACACTGCAGGCTCTGTAGGTGAGCTAAACAACTTATAAGGGATGGACCATTAATACTGTGGGGTGGGGGTTGGAGTCGGACTTCCCCGACACCAAATGTTGTCATTTTGACTTGCCCAGTGTGCCACACTGCAGGCTCTGTAGGTGAGCAAAATAACTTATAAGGGATGGACCATTAAAAGTAAAATATAGGAGCAATTGGACTGTCGGTTTTGTCTCACGTTATCATTTCATTTTGTGCGTTACAAATTTAACTACATCACTTCCGAAAAAAAATAGAAAGCCAGAAAGGAGGGATGGGCCATTAAATAGGCACACAAGGTCGTAGGATTTGTTGGAAGCTGTTAACATTTTATTGTTATTTATAGTTTATATATTGTATGTTATTGTTGTTTATAGTATATTTGATATTTAAAGTACAATTATATATGAATTTGTATGAATGTAATCCGACCCCCACTGTTAACACTGCGAAAGTGCTAATTAAACAACAACAACAACAACAACAACAACAGCAACAACAGCAACAACAACAACAATAACAATTATTATTATTATTATCATATTGTTTTTCAATTATCAATTAAATGCATAGCTATCCATTTAATTATAGCTTTTTGACCGAATTTAAACTGAGAGATACACAGAACAAAAACAATTGTTTGCATTGAACCGCCCTAGGTTTTTAATAACCTAGCACACTAAGCTGAATTAATTGTAAGAAAATTTATTAGGCCAAGTTACAATGTCTATGATCAAAAATTAAATCATCATATTGGATATGTTTCCCATTCTGCTGTTATAGATCAAAGGAACAATGTCAAACAAAAACTATTCTGTGGTCATACCTGATTACATATACAGCTGAAAATATTACGTGTGCATATATTGAATTGAACGTGGATCCATTTTGTTATTGAAATTGGTTTGTGTATCGAGTTGGGAATTTAAGAATTCTTTATACACAACTTATCATTTTAATAGGAAATTATTATTACATTTCATTCTCAATTTTTGTTTATAGCAACAACATTTCTCTTGCAACATTGACAGGAGACAAGTTTTACAAATACTGTTTTAAAGATCTTGATATTTGCTCCATATATCACTGGATTCATGATCTTGTTCATGTACACAGTGGTGATAAACAGCCAGTAAGCATATCGGGGAATATGTACATCGCTAAGACTGATTATCTGCCAAACTATGAACGGGATCCAACACAGAACAAAACCGAATATGACCATAAAAAGTGTCTTCGAAATACGAATTTCCTTGGCATGTTGAACAACCCTTTCGTGGTTTCCATCAACGGGATTGGTCATGTTTCGCTTATGGACCCTCACGAATCGCCAGATCTTTATGTAACTTCCTATTATGACCATTGTAGGCAAAATCCCAACAAACAGTACCATAACAGAGCCTGTTATCGTTTTCACATTATCAGTCATTGTTACTACTATCCTACAATAGAAAGTCTCAAATAATAAATCAAAGATTCCTGTCAGTTTATACACCATAACAACACAAACATCCAATATCCAGGTTATTGCGAGAATAATAAGCGTTGACCTTCTCGAAAACACTTTCGTGAATAGAGCAGGGTTTATTATACAGACGTAGCGGTTCAAAGCTATCAGTGCCATAGTGTGAATTGACACACCCAACGTTAAAATGATGAAAATACCTTGGACATTGCAAGCTGTTTCCTCGATATTTTTTCCACCATTAACAATGGCGCTGAAAGTAATTGGCATGCAGATCAGAGCCGTCATAATGTCGCAGATGCAAAGATTAACAATCAGAAAGTTTGTGCTTGATCTCAACGTTGGCTTCCTGTGTATGATGGTAGTAACAAAAATATTTCCAATGCAGGTCAGACAAATGATTGCCATTGTCACTGTTGCCTGAAATACAAGCAGGGAATCCATTTTAGGTTTTGATTGTCTTCCGTAGAGCAGCCGTTGTTAACTTAGCTTCGAAATATCCTTGTGGCACTCTTCACACGAATAAGGTTGATAGTGGCGCCGGACAACACAAGTTCAAAACCTTCAAAGCTGTCACGAGATGTAACTTTTCTTCACTGTTTCCATTACGATTTGTCTCGAATGTTTCATGTGAAAGTAAGTTTTTTCATTAATTTCATAGAAACGCCAATTTCTACGTATCAGGCTACAATACTAATCTACCACATCAACTAAGTATTGAATTCTATTTTATTATTGTATTGTATTATATAGTCTTATTGATTCAGAAATTGAGCATGCGCCGGTTAAATATAACTATACCGAGAAGTAATTTTAATTTCGCCCCTGGAGAAGATATTAGTTTCTTGAAAATGTATTGGATTTGATTCAAATAAACATCCCAAATAAAAACATAAATCAATTTCATAAGTTGAAAAGCGCTTTTGATTAAAATCAACTCTACCCCTATCGTATAATAGATTGTAAGAGTACGTTTTTCTCTTATGGACGTACTTTTGTATTTATATAACAAAATTCAAACACAAAATAGGTAAGATTATTAGTCGTAAAAACTCCGGCTAGGGTTAAACTTCAAAATCCTAAAAAAATTATTTCCTAAATGTTTCTTTCCTAAAATCCTAAAATTATTCCTTCTAAAAATCCTAAAAAATTTCTTTCCTAAATGTTTCTTTCCTAAAATCCTAAAATTATTCCTTCTAATTTGAAAACGGTGATCTTGTATTTATATTTTCTGGCAATAGTGCATAAAATTTATTTTATTTGTTCTTCTATGAATCACATACTTAGCTGTCAAACTAATTTCTTTGATGTTAGAGATTTATTTCAGCAGCTGATATCAAATTTAAACAGAAGTACAGCATAATTAATTCTGAAAAAGCTGATGAATTTTTTTCTAATAATATATAGCTGTTTATTTGTCTAGTGTCTAATTTAAAGTCACATTTAAAATTAAATTTCCTCAAGTTGTCAAGAAAGAGAGTATATGGAAGAGGATTTTATCGAAAATATATATGATTACATTTTTACAACAAATCTACTATTACTGTGGCTACATTCATGCAAATCCTGAAAACGAGACGATTTTAATATGTCAGTTGGAGCCAACCAAAACAAATATGGCGTATCACATATAATGGCTATAATGGCGTTTGGCACTTGTTTGAAGAGTCATCTGGATCAATACTCTGTGAATTATTTTGCAACTAACAGATGATACTCTGGAAAGCTCATGCGCACATGGTGACTGCAAGTCATGTTTCACAGAGTTACCTCAGTCTCTGAATCAGTCAAGCTAACGGTTTGATTTATTCCAATTATAAAAAAAGGTAAGAGATCCGTACACAGAAAATCGGGCAATAATGCTCTAGTAGGACTGCTCGAATAAAAGTAAGAGTTGGTTTAGTTGCACCAAAATTAACGATGTGATCACTAAACGTCGTGTCACCATATTCTATCAGTAATTAACAAAATTTTAAGCCATGTTTTTAAAATATATTTGCAGAAGGCTATCACCCCCTTGTTAAATCATGGTATGAAAACGTACAATTTGACAATAATAAAGCCAATGCATGAAAATGTCTTACATCGAGGTCCACTATATTGACATACAAGTATCAGGCATGTGATATATCTGTATAATAAATTTCACATATTTTGGAGTAAAAGGTGAATTTTCTTTTAAATTAGATACAGCTGAAAGAAAAGGTTCAACTGTTTCACACACGCATGCACTGATCAGTGTTTATATAATATTCATCAGGAGGCTTTATTTAAGCAATATAAAACGGCTGTGATATAAACACGCTTAAAGTTGTAGAGCACGAGAGAAGTTTAAGAGGAACACGAGGCCAAGCCGAGTGTTTCTCTTGCTTCTCGAATGCTCTACAACTTTCGGCGTGTTTATATCACAGTTTATAGACACAAGCAGCCGTTTTATATTGCTTTTATAAAATAG
>JAOBYG010655487.1:0-14499 GCA_025403545.1 Epizoanthus stellaris | reverse complement strand
GTTTCCAGTGGAAAAACCTGTGCCATACATAATAGGAACTTAATAAAACTAATCCAAGTTTCCAAATATGAAATAAAAATGTTTTTGACCCTGACCCTTTACTCCTACCTTAATGACCGAGTTAGCATGAGTTGAGTTTGAGTTGAGTTTGAGTTACGTTTGAGTTACAAATTATAAATGTGTGAATCTTGCATAAGACAAATGCATTTTTCAGAAATACCCACAGCACATAATTTCTAATACTACTTTATAACAATAACCTGGTGAAAAATTCTTCCTGAAGATAGATAGCAAGCATAATATAGTCATAGATAGCCGCTGGATATATTTCTGGTACTACTGCATTCGATCAAATTTATTTTGCTGCATTCGATAAATGTGGAACAAAACGAAAATTCCACTAAACCCAAAGAGAACGATTTATTGGAAAACAGAGATACAAATAAAACAATGTTTTGATTCAGTCAAAATTGTCTGAGTTAGTGATTATTTCTCTAGACCTAACAAACATTTGTTGCGCATTTGACCAATGTCAATGACTGTTCTTCACTACACTGCAGTACAGAATTGAAGGAAACCAAAGAAACAATTCTTCCACTTTTGAAACAATCGAAAATTTACATGTAATTGTAAAATACAAGTTACAATACACACCTCTGACATTTCAACCATGCAAACATGCGAACAGGCAGAAATGAGAAATGGGTAGACAAGTCCCCGGGCAAGTTACAATGGTGTACCACCACAGCTCACTCCTCCTGTTATTGCATCAATAAATTCCTCTTTCTGCCAACATCCTCATCAGCAAATAAAGAAGATTATCAGATAAGATGAATTGGACGAGGCATGTACTCGTGCTTCCAAGAAGGAAGGTTTCAGGTTTCAGGTTTCAGGTTTGCCGTTAGCAATTAGTTTTATCGGGTTTTGTAAAACTAAACGCATCTTCTATAAGGTATCAAGGAAATTTCCCCTCCTTTATCTGTTTCCCTTGTTCGGCCATGTTGTTGAATCGGCAGCATAGCGAAAGATTTGATCTGCAGTTCACCGCATATAAGGATCCAAGATGGCGGCTCTCGTTTTTCAGTTGAGTCACGCATGTATGCATGAATCATGTGAGTCACACCTAACTGTGAGTGGATATTTTCTGATTTTGATTGACAGAAATGTAACTCAAACTCAACTCAAACTCAACTCAAATGCTAACTCGGTGAATAACTGATCCCCTCTTTCGTGGGCTTATTTTCGGGGGAGCTTATTTTCGGGTGGGCTTATTTTCGGGTGGGCTTATTTTAGGAGGGGATATTTCGTCTTGAAAATGGCCGTACTTTAACTGAGTACATTAGTATGTAAATATAGGCCAATGGACTTATTTTAGGATGGTTTTGTTTTTGGTAGTAATTTTGCGTTCGAAATTTTGGGGCTTATTTTTTTGGAGGAGGCTTATTATCGGGGGGAGGGGCTTTATATAAGAAGTTTACGGTATGTTACGACTACTATCATTAATTTGCCACTTAAACATTTCGTATTTCTTCTACAGATCAACCTCCAGTCCCTGAAATCGATTTGGCCTTTGCAGTAACAGCAACCTCTGCGGCAGCAGACGATACCTACAATCTAATGAAGGGCACTATTAAATCCATCATCGACAAATATGGAATTAAGAGAGTCCACCATGCTGTAATCGTATATGGCGATACTCCGGCAAGAAAGATCACTTTTGCTGATCAGTTCCCGAATGCGAAAAACATGAAGGTCTTAATCGATAGTTTGGGTCGGAGTTCTGGTGGCTCAGACCTGAGCAAAGCTTTACTTGAAGCAAAGGAACTTTTTGAAGATTCTAAAGTCCGTCTTACGGCCAGGAAAGTTCTTGTTATTATCACCGACAAGGTTTCAGGAAAGAGTCCTAAAGAGATCAAACTTGCCGCTAAGCCTTTGGTTGAGAGCAGCATAGTTGTTATTCCAGTTGCAGTTGGAAATGAAGCAAGTGCAAAAGAACTAGAGGACACTACGCAAGATAAAGATAACGTTATCACTACACCGAAAGATGAAGACCCGGCAGATCTAGCTGAGAGAATTATGAAGAAGGCCTTAAAAAGTAAGATTTGTTTTTCCATTAGACCGATTAAATTTAGCTGCTTTCAAGCATATTTTAGCCTCTTCAACACAGTGTTGCAATGGTCCTATATCATTTTTAAGTCACAGTTTATTCAATAAGTTCAACAAAACACTGATATATTAAGCTGCTAAGAGTTCAAACCAGTCGTCTTTGACCCTTCGCTGAGTATTTCGACCACCACAAATAACTACACTTCATCAAAACTTCGAACCTTTACAAGTTAGTTACTAAAATAGACTAACGTGTATAGAAACGACGTCTTCTTTTTCTTTAAAAGAGAAAACTTCATTTTGTCGAGCTCGACTGAGAGTTTGAAATAGGTAAATAACTGTAACGTAATGGTGAAATATGGAAATTCTTGACGTTTTTGCTGTGGCTTATTTATTTTAGTATTTGCTTTCTTATTGTTTGCTGTTATGACGGTTAAACTTCGGAGTCTTGCTCAAAACAGTTTTCGATGGTCAGTAGTATAGTAAACACTATAACGATATATGATAACTGAAGGGCGAGTTTGACAGCGAAGAAATAATTATAAAGTTATTTTACGTCCTTCCAACCTTCCATGTTTTCTATATCCTTTTTGAAATAAGCGCAACCATTGCATGAAAAAATAAATAGTTTGTTTATAATGAATACGAATACAGAAAGGACGAATGTTTTCGATTTAGACCTTGTTAAAGACATTGGCTGAGAATGTTCCATGTAGTATGGGCGACTAGATGTGAATGGCTAATTGTTAACTTTGTCCTTGAAGTGTAGTCGATCTTATAAGTATATTCTCCTGAGTGTACTCCGACTTTCAAATGTTTCCATTGATTTATATTAAATAATTTTGAGCCAATCATAGTACGCATTATATGCTTGTTTATAATTTTAATTTATGATGTTATTTCTTGTTACAGAGCCCGACATAATTGGCGAAGCTGACATTGGTTTTGCAATCAGTGCCACTGCAGGCAATGCTGAGGAAGTGTTTCAGAAGATGAAGGATACTGTCGAGGCGATTGTAGATGAGCTTGGACACCACAAGGTTAGATATGGTTTAGTCGTCTTCGGAAAATCGTCTGCTCAGAAAATAAACTTCAACGACAAGTTCCCAAGCGTAAGTGACCTTAAACGTAACATCAACGCTGTACCACGAAGTAGTGGAGGTCCAGCTCTTAAAAAAGCTTTGGAAGATGCAGAGAGGCTGTTTCAACAAAGTACCCGCCCTGGGTCAAAGAGGATCTTAATTGTTATCACAGACAAGAAATCCGAAAACAGTCCTTATGAACTAAAGCGTGCAGCTAAGCCGCTAGAAGATTCAAATACAAGGGTGGTTGCAGTGGCTGTTGGACAAAATGCAGATACCAAAGAACTGGAGTCAGTCACACCGGACAAGAGGGACATCATGACTTCAGCGGAGGATGAACAGCCGACAGTCCTGGCCCAGAGGATTATAGCCAAACTGGCTGAAAGTAAGTTACTTTTCTTACAGTTTCTTTTGTATCTTTAATGTATTTTGTTTGTTACTGGAAAATATTCTCAACATGGATACTTTTGCACCTCATATATGAACAATTGAATTATCGAAATGGATTTGAATAAGTTACCTGGTACAAGCAGATAGACTGCAATTCTCCCAATTGTAATAATCCTTTAAAAGGTTTTTGAATAGAGATTATTTAGTCGTGCAAGTAGAATGATTGTTATCATTCAATTCAAATTTTTCCTCGTTTTGATTGGTTGAGCAACCAATACGTCACCTGCAAAAAATTGCCTGTAAATAATTGTTTTCTCATGATCATTATTCTACCACGATGTTTTGCTGCAAACAATCTTGTGCTCATGCGCAGTACTGACAACTTTAAACCCTGTAAACGATGGCGGCTCGTTTTCCAGCTTGAAAACAAAAGTCATCGTGGCTTCCCATGCCGATTAAAGTTGTCGTTAACGGGGCACTGAAGTAAAAGAAATGCTTGTTGCTAAGGAATATCAGATCCTCATTTTATGCATTTCTACTTATGTCAAGGGTTATAATTTCACGGAAATGTTTCATGCTAGACATAGAACAAATTGGTAGAGTTGATGACGTCATCATTTTCCGTATCCCTGTGACGTCACAAAAAGATAAAACTGATAATAACTCGCGAACGTTACGTATTTTCGCCGATTTTATTTGACAGACATTTTCATATACATTGTCCGGAAAAGACTATGAAGCGATATTTTCAAAATCTTTTAACGAATTATTTATTATTGAACAAGACTATATGGCTGTCTTTGATATTTCCTTCTATTAAACTTATTTCAAGAAAAACTCTTCATACTTTTGTTGGCTCCTCTTTTTATCGAAAAACAATCGCATTTGTTACTCTCACTTAGTCATACTGAGTGTGTTATTGCGCTTTAAAGCATGGAACTCCAATTTCCATATATGGGCAATGATGATGTCATCAACCAGACCAACCTTTTCTCAGTCCAGCTAAAAATATTTCCATGAAATTATAAGCCTCTGACATAAGTCCTTCTGCATAAAACGGGCTCTAATATTTCCTTAGCAACCAGTTTTTCCGTTTACCTCAGTAACCCCGTTAAGAAGTTATTGTTAAACAAACTAAAAACAGTTGAATGATAAAACAATTACTGGACTCGGTTATCATTAATATCGCGATTTTTGTCAGGTTTCTTGTACATGTGTATCTGGATTGTGTTTTGCATGAGTTATATCAACACGAGTGATAGACATACTGTTTTATTAACTGAAGATATCGAAACACCAAGAAAGAAGTGAAGAAACGACGCATAGCGGAATTTCAAAATGAAGATTGAGCTTCTTATATAGCTAACGAAGCACTCTTTAAAGTTTTTAATATGACTTCTCAGTTCATAGAAGAAAACAGAGAAAGTTTGGAAAATTCGATGTCAATTAACTCTTACTTTCAGCATAAGTAGGAGGTTAATCGACTCCCCTTCCCATTTTTTCAGGGTTTTCTTTTGCCATACATCGAATTTGTTTGCCTTTGCGGTAGGTGCTAAATCTCCATATGTGCCATGCCGGGTTACCAGAACAGTTTTGATCTATTTCACCAAAATGATGTAGTTTTCTTTTTATTGAATAAACGAATCATGTAATTTATGTTAAAGTGCAGTATATTCTAGTATTCACTGATTAATACCATCAGTATTAAAGTTGTATTTTATAGCACAATTAACCGTTCCAAGTCGCCTTCTAAGAAGTGATTTTCTCTATTTGCTTGATTAATTTGGGAAGTTGTATTACAACCGTTGGCCACGTACAATGTTTTTTCTAGTTAATGAACTAAGAGTAACATTAACGCTAAAAAGACAACCCTACGTTTGTTCGGGGATTTCTCTCAGATACATGTATTATTAATTATTTATTATTAACTCCCAATAGGGCTTTTCAGTTAACAATTACAATATTATGTCACTTGTTCCTTTGACAAAATATATTTATCTGTTTCTTGCACTGCAGCTAATATAAATGTGTATTTCTATCGTAGAACGGCTACCCACAATTCCAAATATGGACCTAGCTTTTGCTATTAGTGCCACGTCTGCCTCAGCAGATCAGATTTTCCAGAAGGCAAAAGATACTATTGAACATATCGTCGACAGCTACGGAATTGATAAAGTGCACTACTCAGTGATTGTGTTCGGAGACAACGTAACTCGGAGCGTCAGTTTTAGGGATGGATTTTCGAATCCTCAAGAGTTAAAATTCTCCATCAAAGCCAGTTCAAGGCGCAGCGGTGGGCCAGCGTTGGCTAAAGCATTGAATGAAGTAAAGAAACTCTTTAACCGCGGAGAAGGAACACGACCAGATGCGAAGAAAGTGCTTGTAGTAATTACGGACAAGAAATCGAACAACTCAATTGAAGATGTAGAGCGTGCATCCAAAACTCTGAAAACTGAAAATGTCCATGTTATTTCTGTTGGCATTGGTAATGCGGTGGATCCAAATGAGCTGAAGATCATGACCCGTGGTGAGCAGGATATTATTACTGTTCCCGAGGATGAAGATCCAAAGTCTTTGGCGGAGAAAATCATTGGCAGGGCTCGTGAAGGTGAGGAGATGTTTATATGTCATTCATCGTTCATGCTGTCTATAAGATTGCGGACAGCTAACTAGGGGTAATTCCAGTTAGGCAATGACTCGACTGGTTGGCAAGGTAAATAAAATGTGCCATTCCCGGAATGAACGGATAAACTCCAGAGATATTCCCCTTTTCCTGTTACAACAGATTGGAACGAAAAACACTGTTCCATTTTCACAAAGTGTCTATTCTAAATTGTACATCACTGGCCAGTGCTCATGTCATTGAGCTCTGTGAATTACCACTCAGACTGTGGGATTATAATCGAAAACAAGGCCATTTGGTTGGTTTGTACATCAAGTAGAACACATCCCATTGCTATAAGTTTAATCGAGCAGAAATTTATCTTCATTTTAAGTAGTAAAGCTTGGAAAATTGAAAAGCGCTCTGGGAGTCTTCGGATTGTCTCGCTGTACTACTGGTGGATGGAGTTGTGTGACCTTTCATTGCACTATTAGACTGAAAAACAGCCCCTTCCTTTGCCAGAAATAGAATAAAACGGATTTCGAGCGATTTTGCCTACGCGGTTAGGACAAAAGAGATTGGTTTGAGTCAGAAGTCGCACGGCCAAGGAAAAGGAGAATGGAGCGAGAGGCTGAATGGAGGGGTTGTCACCTCGTCTCTCTAAATCATGACAGAATGTCCCGTTTGTCCAGAAACGCAGTGTTACCATTGCATGGTTAGATTTGGACAGGAGGTGTAACACTTCTCCTGTCATTGAGTACCAATACCTGAGCTTTCGCCCCAAAATGGCAGAAACATCTGTCTCCGTTTCATCCATGTAGATCTTGCAGGGACTGCTGCCACATTGCAGTTTGTCACTCTATCCATGGACAAGGACGCTAAAAACCGTTTCTTTTTAAACTATTTAACTAGATTGTTTAAAATCTGTCATAATTCAATCAGGGACTTCAAATAGCCACCCACTTGGTGAAAAGAATACAGGGTAATTCATTCAATTGCCACAACCTACATTCTCTCAAATACTAATAAATAGACTATATGGCGGCACAATTAACAACTTTTCGTTCGATCTCAAAGTATTGAAACTGTGAAGCGCATTAAAATTATTGTATAATGTGTTTAATGACACATGCAGAAATGTAGATACATATTGGACTCAAGTTAAGCTCTTTTCGGTCCCTGTCTTCCATTCAGTTTTTACCCAGAACTGGCAACTATTTAGGCGGGTTTTTTACCACTGAACAGTTCATTGTCTATTGGGATCCAGCTTAGCAAGAGTATTCATCAGTATTTGTATATAAACTTTTTCTTGTTAAACTTATACCACGTTCAGACTGGACTCTAAACATGTTTATACTAATCATGTTTGAAGAACATTTCGATATTTAAATTGTCCAAACTGGCTCAAAGCTTGAATTAACTACTTGCTTTGTCTTTTTATCATTAAATATTTTGTAAACCCGTGAAAATGCAGCAACACGTGACGTTACAAAGTTATTTTATGACGAACTTGTTTGTTACAACCGTGTTTCGTGTCTGGTCTGAACATGATATTAGTTTGTTGGAATAACTTAGATTAATACCATGGATGCAATTGCACAAGTTTAATATTTTGGGCCAGTCGTTGTATGAATACAAACAGTTGTAAGTGTTCCAGCAACAATTGTTTCTTGTTCGCCAAAATAGCTTAATAGTTTTTAAAATAGTACAGTTTGCCATATTTTCAAGGAATATTAAAATAATAATGTCATACTTCAAAATTATTTATTACCTTTGAAAAATTTAGATTTTGTTATAGCCATTATCTAAATAATTGATAAACAGTTTTAAAACAGAAGTTCTTAAACATATCAGGAATGGCTTGGGTACACTCAAATTTGTTAATTCTATGAGAAACAAATCAGCTAGAATTGAATAAGACAGTAAGCACTTTTTGTTTAATTGTATCATTTGATGTTATGGAAAGTTCCAAGGCCCTGTTTGCACTGCGACGAACAGTTTGGTTTACCTTTACCTAAAAGTTTTTTTCTTGGTAATCGCGTTTGCTCTAAAGACGCATGAAACATTGGTATAATGATACGACTTCGTCGTCTTTGATGTTTGGTAGCACTCAACAAAATTTTGGTTGCTAAAAATATCATTTGCACTCCAAAAGTTTTGGACTTGACAGATCATTTTGCAAATCAAGCAAAATTTCGTCTTGTGCAAACAGGCCCTTATTCAGTACACTTGCTGCAGAAAGCAACTTAGTTGTCACAATTATTTCCATTTTCCCACATTTTCTAACAGTCAGTTCTATTACCTTGTAGAACCACCTACAGGAGTTGGAAAACTAGACCTTGCCTTTGCTGTAACAGCAACAGCTCAAGATGCTGACACATATTTCCAGAAGATAAAGGACACCATGAAAGCCATAATCGACATCTATGAAAGAGACCAAGTCAAATACGCTTTTATCACATTTGGTAGCTCCGCAGCGGTAAATATTAACTTCAGAGATAATTTTCCGACAACTGAAGATCTGAAAAAATTCATCGATGGAATAAGCCGAAGCAATGGTGGTCCAGTGCTAGACAAAGCTTTGGAAAACGTCAGAAAGGTGTTTGAACAGAGTGCACGACCTGATGCGAAGAAAATTCTGATTGTAATGACAGATAAAAAATCGACAAATTCTCCTGATCAGTTGGAAAGAGCTGCAGCACCTCTTGAAGATTCTGACATCCGAGTGATTGCAGTAGCTATGGGCAAAGACGCTGATACGAAAGAGTTAGAGAGCATCACTCCGAACAACAGAGACATTATGACCACCAACAAAGAAGAAAGCCCTGCAAATCTAGCAACGAAAATCGTTGGTGAGATTGCAAAAGGTAAATCATTACTTTCTATTTTGTTTGTTGCAACTTCTCACCGAATTATTCAACTGTGACTTATTGCATTTGTTTATTGAAAACAGCCGTTCCCATCAGGCGTGATTAACTCCCCGATAGATGTTTGAATAGACTTGTTCCAAAGCCCTGTAGTGTTTTTACTTGGTTAGTTATACTTTTAATTAACTTCATTCTATCTCCACGGGAATGTAAGATCGAGAAATTCCAGGAGTTTTACATCAAATAGGCATTATAAACTAACGAGACTGATTCAAAGAAGTTCCCCAACGTTGGGCAACGTTGGATTACAAAGGAACCAGATTCTGGAACACAACCACTGTATTTCCGCTATTACCCCCCTTTTTTATCAGGTCTTTTAGGGGGGAGGGGTTAGTAGAGGGACGGCGCTTACTAAATTGTTAAGTTGTAGATTGTTTATATATAATATATATCGTTCATTCAGAAGTTGTGATAGTGATTGGCATCATTGAACATATTTACAACAGAAAAGTCATTCCCATGTTTTATATATTGTTTGTGTCCCAAAATATGCAAATATCGCAAATTACCTTGTTCTCACACGCAGTTTTGTACGAAATAGATAATGACAACATAAAGATAATTGAGATGTTGTATTAGAGGCTGAGACAACGTTTACACTTGGACAAAACATTCCGGATTCGTGGCTAACCGAGATCATTTTCTTGCGGATTTACAAAACCGTTTACACTCGTTGAAGCGAATCCGGGAATAATATTGATGAATACGGGATCAAAACGATTCCGCGATTGCAAGTGGAACCTTTGTATCCGCAAACGTTGTATCCGATAACTTTTCGTGTGTAAACGGAGTGTTCTGGATTCGCTCAAACGTTAAACTCGTGTCCAGGATCACTCCTATGTAACCCCGCCTATATGCAGATACAAATGAAGAACACGTGTTATTTCAGTTCACTATTCCGGATTCGTTATCAAATGTAAACGCTTCCGAATCCGTCATGAATACGGAAACTTTATGAATACGAAATTCTAACTCCAAATGTGAACGTAGTCTTAAAGATTCAAATTGCATTGTTTTGCAGTTCGTCCAAAGAAGATTCCACAGATGGACCTGGGTTTCGCTATCACAGCAACAACTGCTGATGCTGACCACATCTTCCAGAAAATGAAAGATACTATCAGATCCATTGTTGACAGTTACAGTAACGATAACATTCACTATGCAGCAATAGTATTTGGCGACACCGCAGATCGTAGGTTCAGTTTCAAGGATCGTTTCTCCAAACCAGAAGACGTTAAAACGTTTATCAATGCTCTTCCAAGGCTTCGCGGAGGCCCAGCGCTATCACAGGCGCTAGAAGAAGGTAAAAAGCTCTTTGACAGTAGCGAAGGTGCACGTCCTGATTCCAAACACGTGTTCCTGGTTATTACAGACAAGAAATCAACTAGTTCGCCTGCTGAAGTAGAGAAAGCAGCCAAATCTCTTGCAGACGCTAACATCCATGTCGTAACTGTTGGAATCGGAAGTGATGTAGATCTGGAGGAGCTAAAAAAGACGACTCCAAACGAGGAGGATGTTATCACAGTACCAAGAGAAGAGACGCCAGCAGCATTAGCGCAGAAGATTATAAACAAGGCCCGTGAAGGTGGGTGCAATCGTTCAGATAGCAAACATACTTGTCAACAATATCTAACTATCTGGAAATATAGACCACTGTCCATAATGCTTTCACAATCAATTTATAACTCGCCACTCCTGAAATGATAAAAAGGAATGGACCCATCGACCCAAATAATCCCAGAAAGCAACGCTATAAATAATAATTTTGCATGAAAGAATAATACACAATTATTAGCCTGTACGAGTTTAATATGATGTGATTCAGACAATGCTTTTCTAATTACATTGTTTCTTAGACGCGATATAAAGTGATGTATATTCTGCTAAAACAATGGCTTGCAATAGACTCTTGATGATACATTGTGCAATACGCTCATTGACGCACTGCTTTCTGGGATCATTTGTGTAGACGGGCCCAGTCCTTTTTTCGATTCTGGAGTGGCGAATTGGTGCATGGTGAATTAATTATTCTTTATCTGATAATTTAGTACCAAACTCCAACAGATATACCACTTTTGTTGAAAATGCTCAGGTTTTCCTGTGAGGTGCAGATAGAAGATATTGGAACAATCTGAGATTAATTTTATATAATATGTGCTTGGCTGTGAAATAGATGCTGTCGTGTTATGATGTAACAACATTGTTTCCTTACACTTTGATATTTACTAACACCTATTTCTGGCTATTTTGGTATAAATACGATAAAAATCGGACATTGCCCAACCGAGCTTATTGTAATGCTTTAAACAGCTCTACATAGCCACGAACAGTGAATTAAAAAATAACGAACACTATTGGAGTTTACAATATCAGTGTATGTCCAAATCGATAATTATTTATACAACAGTATTTCAGCTTAGTTGGAAATTAGATAGATCGTTATTGACTACGACTGCTATCACGCTTGTTGTTATTTTTTTACAGAATGGCGACCACCCATCCAGAAAATCGATCTTGGCTTCGCGATTGCAGCAACAGCAACAGATGCAAATAAAGTCTTCGATAAGATGAAGGATACCATCAAAACCATTGTTGACAGCTATGGTATTGATGAGCTTCGTTACGCGATGATGGTCTTTGGAGACGATACAACTACCAGAGTCAACTTCAAAGAAAGTTTTACTCCTGATGAACTGAAGAAGTTAATTGAAACTGTTCCCAGGCGTAGCGGTGGGCCTGTACTTGTTAAGGCTCTAGAAGAAGCAAAGAAACTTTTTGCAAGGAATGAAGGATCACGCCCAGATGCAAAGAAAGTATTAGTTGTGATGACTGATAAGAACTCCACTAACTCTATAGAAGATGTAAGACGTGCTGCCACACCACTAATCGATCAAAATATCCACGTTATTTCCGTTGGAATTGGTAGCGCAGTTGACAGGATAGAATTATCCGCGGTCACTTCCAAGAGTGACGATGTTATTGTTGTTTCCAAAGATGAGAATCCCAGATTACTAGCAAAGAAAATTATGGAAAGGGCCCGTTTAGGTGAGAGCAAAGATGAACATATTTGTATTGTGTTCTTTTGGTCTGGTATGAATATTGGGCTTTTGCGATCAACATTGTGGCCAAGGTTATGTATTAGTACTGTGAAAGAGCACAAGTTTTCTACATATTTTTCTTGTATAATTGTATGGTCAATTATTGTTGTTATTGACAAGGATCATGTATTTAATTTATTGCACTTGCATTTTGTCTTATCAAGTGTTTATGTTGTAGAACAATTTTATGTACCTCAAGGAAAATGAAATTGTGGTTTATAAAGCTAATTAATTTGCCTTTTTTCTTGTAAGATCGCCTTCCTGAAGTTGAGGAGATGGATGTTGGCTTTGCTATCACCGCAACGTCCTCCAAATCTGACGAGATCTTTCAGAAAATGAAAGACGCAATTAAAGCCATTGTTGACAAGTTTGGTATCAATAAAATCCATTATTCTTTATTGGTGTTTGGAGACACTGCAAATCCTAAATTTAGTTTCAGAGATAACTTTGATAGCCCTGAAGCTCTTAAAACATATGTGGACCTAATGCCAAGACGCAGTGGAGGGCCCGTGCTTGATAAAGCACTTCAAGAAGCTATAAAATTCTTTGAGAGCGGCAAAGGTGTTCGTCCTGGGACAAAGAAAGTGCTCGTAGTGATTACGGACAGTAAGTCGATCAGCTCTACAGACCAGGTGAAACATGCAGCCAAAGCTTTGACCGATCAGAATATCCATGTCGTCCCTGTTGGAATAGGTAGTGCAGTGGATCCAAATGAATTAAAACTTCTAACCGCTGATGAGAAGAACATTATCACAGTGCCTAAAAATGAAGATCCAGCGGCATTGGCGGATAAGATTATGCACAAGGCTGGTAAAGGTAGAAACTTACTTTAAAAAAAAAATTATTATTTAATGTATCAAACATGACGAGTGTTTCATCACATATCAAACACCGAGTTGAAAAAACGACGCGCAGCGGAGATATTTTAACTTAAGTTTGAGGTTTTTTATTTTTGATAGTCAAGAATTTAAGTATGCAAAACTCGGCAGTTTTTGACCACATTTCCAAACACGTCACGGTATTGATTTTCCTTTGTGTTTGCGGCTTGATGAATTATTAATGAGTATGGGAATGGTGTGTACAAATCTGGAAAACATTTTCCATAATCGTAACGCGCACGGTTATGGAAACAGTAATCAGTCTCACACAATGAAAATGACTTGTGAAACATGAACATGTAACAGTGCAGATACCTACTATTCCATCTTAAACTATTCACAAATGATGTATGAAGTGGTCGTTTGCTTTATAGTGAGTTTTTAAAAGATAGATATCAGTAATTAATTTAGGCAGCTGATAACAAAATGACTTTCAAATTTGTGTCTAATTTGCATCATTTGTTGATTTCAGAGCCTACGAGGGTTCCAATGATAGACCTAGCTTTTGCTATCACAGCCACATCAGCGGACCTTGCCACAACGTTCCAGACGATGAAGAACGTATTGAAAGAAATTGTCGATAAGTACGGCAAAGGCCAAATCCAATATGGACTAATCGTGTTTGGGAGCACTGTCACTGCCAAAATAAATTTTGATGATGCTTTCGACAACAAGGATAAACTGAAGGACTTCATTGAAGCTGTACCTCGAGGAAGTGGTGGGCCTGCCCTCAATAGTGCCCTGGAGGCAGCCAAGAGTCTCTTTGAACGGAGCCACAGACCAGACGCAAAGAAGGTACTCGTAGTGTTAACAGATGCACGGTCGACTAGCTCTCCCGACAGTCTCAGACAAAGAGCTAAAGCTCTTGATGAAGGAGGCACTGTCATCATTAGTGTGGGAATTGGCAAAGATGCTGATCCTCAGGAATTAAATGCCATCAGTACAACCAAGCAAGATACGTGGGTCGAACCAAAAGCCGTCAATCCAAGGGAATTGGCTGAGAAAATTTTAGATCGAACTATGAAAGGTAAGGTTGAAATGGAACAGTTTTGGTTTGGGATGGTAGTATTGTCAGAATGCAGTACTTTGTTGATAGACGTTTAGTGGTCAATGAAAGTAAACGGTGGTTATTAAGCAATATAAAACGGCTGAGAGTGACTATAAACTGTGATATAAACACGCCGGAAGTTGTGGAGTACGAGAGAAGTTTAAGAAGAACACGAGGCGAAGCAGAGTGTTTCTCTTGCTTCTCGAGTGCTCTACAACTTCCTGCGTGTTTATATATCAGTTTAAAAGGCGATGATAAAACTATAAAAACTACTAAAAATCACGTTACTCGAGTTGTCGAGATCGGTCTGATGATCGCCACTGAGCGTGAAACTCGAGTAACGTGATTTTTAATAGTTTTTATAGTTT